>JANXHW010000004.1:104230000-104352500 GCA_026170595.1 Plestiodon gilberti rubricaudatus
TTGTTTTCGTGGCCGTCGCTCCATCGGGCCGTGAGACTGGCCCTCCCGCCCACCCTGGAGCCATTTGGCTCCAAAAAGGCCCGAAAAGCAGTGGTGTGTGTGTGTTTTGCGCTGTGGCGCCTGGTGAAAATGACATCATGCCCCCAGGGGGCGGGGCTTGTGGCATCATGTGGGGGTTTCGCGTCAGCATCCCCCCCCACGGGGGCGTAGGAACGCCACTGCTTCCGTCAAAGTTAGCAACTCTAGTCCCATTGGGGACAGAAAGGTGAGATAAAATATTTTGATAAGTAACAAATACAAATACAAATAGAACTTATGCCATTGTATATTCAGATGTATCTTTGTGACCTTGAGAGATAGGAAGTTACTACTTTAAAAACTGATATCTGTTCCAAAAAACGGAGCTTGTGGTCCGCTTTGGAGAAATAGTGAAGCCATTAGAGGAACTCAGTTGAGAATCAAAGTGGGATGAAATGAGAGATCTGAAGATTAGAAGAGATTACCAGGAAGGTTTTCATTTTGCCAGCTGGAAGGCCAGTGACACTCAGGTACTATAATGTGGGTAGAATGTGTAATTTCTTTTTAAATTGCATAACTGTCTACAATTTTGGACATTGGAATTCAGTGTTTAAACTTTCAGCCCTGCTGAGATTAGGCTGAAATCCTAAACACATTTACCTGAGAGTAAGCTCCACAGCGCTCCGTGTTCCAGCTGCATGCTACGCGCTGCGGCAAGGAGAGTCACGCCGGCCACATGACCACGGAGGCGTCTTCGGACAACGCTGGCTCTTCGGCTTTGAAATGGAGATGAGCACCACACCCTAGAGTCGGACATGACTGGACTTAATTGTCAGGGGATACCTTTACCTTTTTAAGCTCCATTGCATACCGTGTAACTTACTCTTGAGTAAACACACTTAGGATCGCATTGCTGTTGCATGACCTAGCTGCAGTTCCCAAAAGTTATCTGATAACTTTTGAAAGCAACTCAATGAAGCAACTTAGTTAGCACATGACTAACAAGTGAGCCCAGGATAAGATAATTGATAGTGTTAGACATGACCAGAAAGACCTGGATTCAAATCCTCCTTCATCCATGAAGCGTCTTACATGACTTCGGGGCAGTCTGTTTGTGGAAACCTACATGGTAGAATTGCTGTAAGGATATAGTGTACACAACCCTGCGTTACTTGGGGGAAAGGCAATGTTTAGAACAGGAGTGACTGACGTTATCATAAACAGACTTAGAAATAGTGTGTGGAACTCAATTTCACAACTGAGTGATACGAGAAAATTTTTATTTATTTATTGCTTTTTAATTTAAAAACATATATACTTTAAGTCCTAAATCTGAAGCAGAAAAAAAACAGGAACGTCTGTATAACGTTCTTAACATTTGAGATTTGGGGCCAGTGGCACTACAACACAACCCCCGCGGGGGTGTGTGTGTGTTTGCTGATGCAAAACACAACCACCCTCCGCTTTTCGGCCCTTTTTGGAGCCAAACGGTTCCAGGCAGGCCGGAGGGCCCAAAAGCGTCCAGCAAACTCCCGCGGCAGTGATTAGAAGAGCAGCGGAGGGGCTGACCCGGCGGCGAGACTGGAGGTACGTACACCCCCACACACAGAGAGGCGCCCCACCGCCCTGCCCCTAACGACACCTCTGTTTGGGGCTTGCAATGAATTTGGTCATTTAATGGCACCTTAGGACCCAAAATTCGTTAATAGTGTATCGGTAACACTCACTTTAAGTAAAACTGCTGAAGCAGTAAGATGCCATTGAAATACGTTAGTCTTGGAAATACTAGCATAGCTGAAAAGTCTCTCAGAATGCATGTTGGAAAGTCGTCCCCCCAAGTTTCTTTGTTATCCATAACTACGTAAAACTCAGTCAACAGCTGTAAATATCACTGACTGGCATTAAATAATTTATATAAGTCTGAGAGCGTGATGCTTACTAACTATAGAGCAGCGAAGCGAGTGCTCCACCACTCTAAGCCGTCACAAACGTGCCATAAAGCACGTTTGCGACAACTCGTAAGAGCTGCCGGTGCGGAGGTTGGCAGCCCTTACTCTGGCACCGGATCATCCCTGTGGCCGCCGGAGAAGGTAAGGCTCCCACCAGTCTGCAAGTGAGGGCGGTGGTTGGCTGAGCCGGCCCGGGGATGGTGGTCGCCATGTCCTGTTCACAGTAGCGTCACTAGGACGCGCGTCACCCTCCCAAAAAGCCCTCAAAACGGTCTCTGCGCATGCGCGAAAATCCGGGAAATACCCGGATGAACGCGCTGCTTGGGCCTTCTTTCAGAAGGCCCTGGAGCGCCGACGGGGTCGGACGCTCCGACGCCGGCTCCCAGGCCGGCCTCAGAGCGTCCGGAGGGCGTCGCGCGTCACCCCCAAGTGGCCCGCCCCCCTGCCACGCTCCAGTGAGGCCCCTGCCCATTCTGGGCCTTCTTGGACTTATGCCAGCTCAAGAGCTGGAGGAAATCCAAGGAGGCCCATTGTGGCCTCCCCGCGCTACTCCCCTTCCCCTGAGTAAACCTCTGGGCCGATTATGATCAGCCCGGAACGGGGATAGGATCCAGCGGGCAGTCCTAAGGTCAGCCTGTGGATCCTTATGGTGGATTGCGCTGCCTGCCTGAGGCCTATCAACTACATATCAACACCGTATGTACAGTGTTCCTAAAAGCACCGTTTTTTTTTTTTTTGCAAATCTGTTGTTTCAGTAATCTGCAGTTATTTAAAATTTTCAAAATTGTTCCGAGTGCCCCAGTGACAATGTGGGACACCTTCGTGCGTTTTATCCATAGCTGTGTGATTTTAATGGCCAGGTTTGCAAACGTTTCTGTTGAAAAGCAGTAGCAATTACCAATGATGATATTATTAATATTAGAGAAAAAATGGAAACTTTGGGGGGACTTTCAACCATGACAAGATATTGATCCGGGCATGTGCAGAGAGTGCAGAGCTGTGTGGCTTCCATTTTATCTGATCCCAATTGGCACGCGGGAGAGCTGCGTTCTCCCGAGTTCTGTTGCGATCGGCCGTGGACCATGCTCATGAGTTTGAGAGGGCGGGAAGTGGAGCTAATTATTTGACCAATGGGATGAGATGAGGTTTTCAGCCAATCGGAGTGTGCTTGTGTTTCAGCCAATCACCGTTGAGCTTTATTAGAAGGCGGGACAATCAAGAGGGACTATTTGCATTGAAGAAACTGGTGGAGCCCAGGGCAGCGTTTCGGGTGGGGCGTCCTGTCCCCTACGCTCGCGTGCCACCAGACGCAAGCGCAACACAACCGGAGCTGGTGGAGATCAGCCTTTACTCTTCCACTGCTAAATATAAGATGAGCAACACTTGAAAAGGTGTGCCTTTGCCCAGTTAGCAAGGAACGTATAGGCTGGATATCCCCTCCAAACGTGACCACCGCCCTCAGGCCTACACATTTCTGTCTCTAATAGGGTTGACTGTAGTTATGTGAGTACTGCAAGGAGGCACATAGGACTATGCTTTCCCTCTCGTCTTAATCCACCTTCAGGAACCCTTTGAGGTTTCTAAGGAGCTACACATACAGGGAGGAACACCCATCCCCACTTTCTGGTTTGGTCACAGAATTCAAAAATGGATTAGGCAAATTTGTGGAAGAAAAGGATATCGGGTAGGATATTCACAGCACGGTCCTGGATACATTAGCGCTGGGGGAGCGCAGGGTGTTGTAAACACGCCATAAAACGCGTTTATGGCACCCGGCGAGTAAAGAATGCTGGTGCAGTAGCTGGCGTCCCTTCCCGGGCTCCTGCCCAGCCCTGCACCCACCGGAGCATGTAAGTTCTGGGGCAGGGGTGGGGGGAGGGTAGAAATGGGGGGGCAGCCATAGGCTGCCCTGGGGCCTGGAGAGGGCAGGAATATCAGTGAGGTATGTCATATCCTAGGACTTCTCCAGGCCCGGCGCGGTCTTACATGACTGGTGTGAATGTCTGGAGCTCGCATACATTCGAGGAGGCCCATTGGGCCTCCCGCCACTTACACCCGGGGAAGGGGACGATTGTCGCCTTTCCCTCGATGTGCACCAGGGCTGCCCCAGGGCAGCCTGGATCCTGCATAGGATACGGCGGCCAGCCCTCTAGACCAGCCGCCGTATCTACAGGATTGGGCTGCCAGTGTATGTTTGGCTGCTTTGGGTGTCCTGGTGGATCAGAGGTGACAGTGATAGGAGCACTATAGAGGTACTGTGTGGTAGTACTATACTGAGGCATGCCCTTGAGCATGCAGACCTACTGCTGTTGAGGATAAGACAGAATGAAAGTGGACAGATGTAACACTTAATAATAATGAGATGAGGGGAAGGACACTCTGGCCTTGGCCAACAACCCAGGGACCAAGGACCACTGATAGCTGCATTGTATTCATCCACAAGAAGAACAAGGTAAACCCAGCCTGGTCCCAATGAGTTACATGCCCATTAACCCTCTTTGTTCTGGCACTGTCAAACAGATCCCCTCCCCCACCTTTTTTCTCCCCTCACCAATTTTGTCTTTAGACTGTAAGGCAGGACTTGTTTTTATTTTCATTTATGCACAGCACCTACCAGCAGCAATGTGCATTGAATTTTAATTGCTGTGTGCTTGGGGAGATACTTTTTCTCTGCAAAGTAGGATAAAACTATGCAGTTGGACCTTTTTATCCGCTGGCGTTCTGTTCCTGGAACCACAGTGGATAAGAAAATCAGTGTTATATGAAATCCGGGGTGGGGTGGGTCAGGAGCAGTGCCACATTACCTTTTTCCCCAGCATCTTCACCGCTTCCTTCCTCCTGAGTTTGTTTAAACTGACTGAAAAAACAAAAGCCACTACTGGAAGCAACCTGTAAGTGGCGCCTGAGACTTCCAGCTGCATTTTTCAGCGGTTTGGACACACGCAGGAGGCTGGAAGTGGCTGGCAGGCCTCTGACAACGCTGAATAAAAGAGGTAATGTAGTGCAGTTGGACTCCCTCTTCCACAGTTTTGCCATCCGTGTTGAGTCAAATCTGTGGATAAAAAAAAAACCGTGGATAAAAAGGTTCGACTGTATACGTAATACAGGGGTGCACAACTTGGCAGTAGGTAGGGGCCAAAATTAAAATAGAAAAAACTTCTTCGGGCTGCAAAGGGCGGGCGGAAGTGATGTCAAGGGTGTGTGTCAAGGAGATGTGATGTCACTTCCACCGGAAGTGATGTCACAGGGCGTGTCCAGTTCTACTGGAAGTGACATCATGGGTTGTGTCCATGAGCTGGAAAAGCAAAGTATAAATAAAATGCTGATCCTTCCTGGACAACTTGCTGAAGGCTTAACTTTCTGCCACATTTGCGGTGTTGATGGTGTGCTGATGTTGTAGCCAAGGGAGGTATATCTGCACTCGCTTGGCACTCCTGCTTCCCTCAGGCAGCTCGCTCCTAGAGGCTTCTATTACTGCACAGAGGCCATTAGGGCATTCAGGAAAAATTGCCACCTGGATCCAAAGGTGTGTGGGAGCGACCAGTGTACCACTTCGGATCTCACCAGCACTCTCTTCATCCCGGTATCATTGCACACACCTGCGCGACCCCACAAAGCAGCTGGAAGCTTTGGAAACGTCCCGAGGAGACTCTCCCCATCCTACTCCGTGCAACCCTTTCCCCATCCTGCCACTCACTTTGAGTCAGCTGAAAAAACTCAACCAGCTACCGCTGCAGCGCACCACACAGAGCTGCTCATTTGCCACCATCTTCCTCGCAGTTGACCTCCCGCCTTTGCCCCGCCCTCACAAAGAAGCGATGTTGCCACTCTAGCCAAGCACTTCCCATAACTCTGTTGCTTCTATAACATGGCTGGAAGCTTCAGAATCGTCCGAAGAGACTCCTCAGACGATTCCGAAGCTTCCAGCCATGTTGCTGTGCTCACGCAGGCGCGCGTATGCACCGATGCCGGGATGAAGAAAGCACCGAGGGATCGCGGGCCGCCAGAAAACCTTTTCGGTTCGCAAGCAGCCTGCGGGCCGTATGTTGTGCAGGTCTGACGTAATAAATACTGTAAATACTTCAAACTGTTGTGGAAGTGGTTTGAACAAACATTCTGGAATGTGTTTTTAGCAAACCCACTTCCACCACAAATGTTACATCTGTCTTCATTCTAACTTGACCATTGTTTTAATAAAGTAAGACTGTTTTTCTTAATGTTTTGAAACTGTAGGCCTAGAGATCGGCCCACTCTATCATCAAGTTGTCGCTTACTTGCCACCTTTTCTTCCTGGCAGAGGGCCTGTGTTCCTTTAACCGCTCGCAAGACAGTCCAACATGGATGGCCTTTTCTGTTGTGCGCGTGTGGTGTGACGAGAGAGTTGTGCCTCTTGAATTGCCATGCAGCTGTTGAATGGGAAAAGATTACTGCCATAATTTGAGTGGGTGAATCAGGATTTGAAGTAAAGTGGAAATAAACAAGGCTGAACAATATCAGCAGTATCTATGAGAGCAGTGCTTTTCAGCCAGTGGCATGAGTTAGTACTGGTGCCACTTCAGTGTGGCCTGTGGTGCTTCGCCCTGTCAATTATTCTATATATTGTGAGGTGCCAATCATTGCTACTGAGATCACACGGCACTGCTCTGCTTGACCTCACCAAAAGTGGAGATGGCTGGGGCAGTGTTGTGCCCAGGGTACTGGCAGTAAAGTGCAACTGTGTGGCAGCCAGGAACCTGCTCTTCAAAAGAGGGCAGGTTGGACTAGGACAGTACAGAATGGTGGGGAGACAAGGAGGCAGCAGCGACTGGAGAAGCCTCTCCCTTTCTGTAGGACTTATTGTATGGTGAGCGATTCACTCGCACACATAGCAGCTGCCCCTAGAAGAAGTGGCACTTGCAAAAAAAAAAAAAAGGTTGAAAAGTCCTGTGCTAGGGATTATTTTCTACTTACATATTGGGATTAACAATATTGAGATAACTAGCTTGGGATCTTGATTGTATATACCTATCCTTAGACATGGACATGTTATATTAATGGTGGAAATAATTGTGACTATAGTCATAAACAATTAGTTGTTTACAAAGCCAGCCCAAGACCTCCTGATGTTCGAGGCATCATGCCAAATATCTGATGATGTGCCAGGTTCTGCTTCTCCCACTCTCCAATGTTCTAGCTCAGCATTCCCCTCCCCTCCCCTCCATATTTCCTCTTCCTTTTTATCTTCCCCTTCCTTTTCAAATCTAGAAAGCGGAAGGAGGAGGAAGAGCAAAGGAGGCAAGTAGATGGACAGAGATGCCCCACCAACTTGCTGCCTGAAGTGATGGGCCAGCCCTGGCTCTTTATCCTATAGTTGCACCTACTCATATGTTGCATTTAATAATAATAATAATAATCCAGTATTTATATACCACCTTTTCTTTGGTCATTGGATTTCTCCTCCAACTTTAATTCAAAGGTGGCTTACATGGGCAGGCTTTCTAAACCCCAAGGGGTTTTTACAATACAATAATGTTCTAATCTTTCGTAGAACCCTTCATTCTAGATGTTTCTTTCACAGTCCAGCACGCTCTCGCTCTCTAGCATTCGCCTCACCACGCTTCAGCCGACAGGGCAACCTTGACTCTCAGTCAAGTGCAGTTGCAGTTCCACTCCCCCACAGAGGCTCTGCAATTTAACAGCTCAGCGTGCCGGCAGCTCTCCGACAGACACAGACACTTCCGGCCATCTTGAACTGCCGTCCTTCAGATTTTCAGGCATATATGAGACGTCCTGCCAGACGTGATTTGTGGTATATCTTGTTAAATTAATGGCTGAAACTTATTTCATTGTTAATTATTAGGCTTATCAGATTTTCCGGGACCCCGAGGGGGCAGAAGTGACATCATGGGGGCGGGTCAAGGAACCGTGATCAGTGGTGTCATGAGCCGGTGCGCCTCCCCTGGCGGGAGGTCGGCCGGCTCGGTGCGTCTACCCCACTGCCGCGTCACCCCCACCTCCCCCACTGCCACGTCACCCCCTGGTACTCACCGCTCGAGGCGGGAGGGGGTGACACGCTGGTGACACTCCTTAGGCCCGCTCGGCGAGCCACGTCTTCTTTGGCGACTCGGCTGCTTCTAACTAGGCTGGGCAAGGCTGAAAGCGGCGCATGCGCACAATGCGGCTTGAAGCCTTGCCCTCGGAAGAGCCGAACTAAGACACAATTGGCTTCTAGCGACGTTGTGCACATGCTGCTTTCAGCCTTGTACTCCTTGCCACAGGAGGTGGTGATGGCACCTGGCCTGGATGCCTTTAAAAGGGGATTGGACAGATTTATGGAGGAAAAGTCCATCACAGCTTACAAGCCATGATGGGGATGAGCAACCTCCTGGTTGTAGGAATAGGTTTTCTCTGTGCCAGGTTCAAGGGAGTGGCGACAGGATACAGGTATCTTGTTGTCCTGTGCTCCCTGAGGCATCTGGTGGGGCCACTGTGTGATACAGGAAGCTGGACTAGATGGGCCTTTGGCCTGATCCAGCAGGGCTCTTCTTATGTTCTTATGTACTTCCTAGTTAGAAGTGGCCGAGCCGCTGAAGAAGACACGGCTCACCGAGCAGGGCTTCAGCTTTTCACATTAGCTAGCCCTGGGGCATGAAAACTAGCCCAATGCTGGGATGAAGCTTACGGTCAGATGGCAGGACTCAGTCAATGGCAGGTGTGACCAAAATATAGCTCTGTGTGTGTGTGTGTGTGTGGGGGGGGGGTCCTTGCCCATTGTTCTAAACATTAGAAACTAAAGGGCTAAAGGACATTGATGCTGAACAGGACAGCATTTCCCCAAATAATTTCCAGATCAACCATCTAAAGGTGTTTCCAGGCCCTCTTGTGTGGGTAGGGAGATGTGAGGGCTAAACGTTCATAATGGAGAAGCTGAAGCATAGGAGCCTGAGCCAGGCTGGTTCCATTCGAAACAGGCTGTGGCTTTAACAGGGGCGAAGGCTTCCCATGCACTACAGCTGCCTTGAGTTCCATCATGGAAGACAGATGAGATACATACAGGGATACACACCATCCCCATGTTTCCTTCCAAAGGGCTCACATTTTTGTGCATGTTTTAATCTGATGCTTGCAAAAGCTCAACATCTTTGGGTGTTGTCAATGTGAATAGGGTCGGTTTCTCACTGGGGATTCTGAGACTCGTAGTCCCAGTCTCCAGCAGGAGAGGGTGTTCTCTTCACCCAGAGACCTAGGAGCATCCACTGCCTCCCCCTTTCCTAGCCCCAAAGATAATTACTAGGGGCACTCTCCTGGAGGCACTCTATTTAGGCCAGCTCCTCTCTTCTTCCTACGCTTCCTAGAAGAGGAGGAAGACGAGGACAAAGAAGGTGTACAATGGAAGGAGGAGGAAGGTGAGGAGTGGTGGGAAGAGGAAGCTGGAGGAAGGAGGGGGGGGGGCCTGCAAGCATGTGCTAATAATGCACCTGAAAAAAGACAGGAGCTATTGGCATATAGGGATTAAGTGATTGAGCTTTGAATTGGGACTTCCCAGGTTCATATCGTGCCTCTGCATTGGAGGGAAGGGGAGTTTTTTAACCTCATGGTATGTATCTAGGATTACTAGGTCCAAAACCAGACACAGCCTATGTCCCAATGCAGTGGTAGACAAGGCAGCTGTAGTGATTTCTTGATGTTCCCTCCCCTACCTGCACTTGCCCTGGAGTGACCTTCCACTCAGCTTCTGTGTGCTTGCACAGTGCTGGCTATAGAGCCCCCACCCACTCCTGGTGTTTGAAGGTAAGGGTGGAAAAGGCAGGGAAGGAACGACCAGGAGTTGCTGCAGATGCTTTTCTCTCTCACCTTGCTGGGAGATTGAAAAGTAAAGCCTTGTTCTTTGGTTTTGCACTTGGCAACTCTGCATATATACCTCCAAACCTAATCCCCTGCACCAGGATCATTTTCATTCTGTATACTAATTGCGAGTTCAAGTATGAGTGCCAAGCCATCTGTATGCAAAAAGAGGTCACCCAACAGACAAGGTTGCTATTTCTACCTATTGGGCCTACTCCCTAGGTTTGCAGAAGCAGATACAGTACACTTGTGAATTTAAAAAAAAGAGAGAAAGGGGGGGAAGCCAGCGTTTTGCTTCCGGTCCCACTTGTTTAATAGCGAATTCAGGTGGTTGAGTGCCTGTCAGTTTGTAGAATGACAACTACATATTCAGAAGATTACTTATGCAGAAATATATACAGTTGGACCTCGCTATTCACGGGGGATCCATTCCGGACACCCCTGCATGGATAGCGAGGATCCGCAGATACTGCTTAATGTATGCAAGCTTAATAACCCACTTCCGGGTCGCGTGAATGCTCTTCCCTCCTCCCAGCCTTGTCCCAGAATGCGTCTTGGGGCAAGGCTAGGAGGCGAGGGGGAAGAGCCTTTGCACCACCCTGAAACGAGTCATTAAGCTTGCAGAAGCCCCGCAGAGGCTTGAAAATGACACAGTTTGCTTCTAAAAGGTTAAAAAGAACCCTGCGTTTTTAACCCTTTTTTTCTTTATACAGTGTTTTTAAAGTGGAATCCCGCGGGTCCAGGATCTGCGATGAGGCAAATCCGCAGATGCCGGTTCCGCTGATAACGAGGTCCGACTGTAACTTTAGTGTATAACTGCAAATGCAAGCAAACACGTTTTTTGAAATCCAACCCCCCCCCCCCCCCGATCCTGTGAGCTTCCAAGACCTGATGCAATGGTGAGGGCCTATTGCAGTTAAGAGTGAGAATGTTGAACGAAATGGAGGGTGGAGGAGAGAGGAAAATAAACCATTACCTTTTTCGGGTGGTGGTGGCCTGGTTTCACTTTCAAACATATAGGCACTAGACCACCTAAATTTGCCATTTGTATACAGTACATGATGCCAGTTGGTATTCAGCCACAGAATTCAGTAACACATCAGCAAGCCCTATAGTTCACTGAATGGCATTTTTAAACCGCTCCACCTCCTGCCAACCGAAGCCCTCTCCATCACCCAAGCAGCCAAGTCTAATGGCAGTTACAAGAGTGTGCCCCCTCCCGTACCCCCATCTCCATTTTCCCCCTCATGTTCTGAGCATGCTTTCTGTTTCTGTGATTGGAGGGGGGGGGAGAGATGAACAACTGTATAAAAATGTTAATTTATTAATCAGTGCCTATATAGCAGTTCATCTGAAATGCTGTTGCTATGCCAACACCCTGGGAGTTTATTTTCTTAATCCAAGTGAGGAGCTCCCGGTCTCTTGGCCCCCTGCTGTGTCATTTGAATATGGTGCTGCCGCCGCCGCGGATCCTGCTGCCGCCACAGTATCTGTTTTAAAAGTGTGGGTGGGGGGGAAGTGTAAGCGGGGGGGGGGGAGAGAAAGGAGGCTAAACCACCAAAGCAGTCAAATGCAAAGCAGTAAGAGGCCTTTCTCAGTACGACTTAGTAAAAATGACACAAATTAATATACTCTACTTAAACCAGACCAAGATTAATGGTTCTCTATCAGAGCTGCTTAGTCCAACTGTCACTCGGCAGGCACGCGTCGGACAAAATCAACACTAATCAACATTTATTCCTCTCTTGCCCTTGGGTCCGAGGAGCGAGAGCGAGCTGCGGCATTCTCCTGCTTGTCTCGCCACGCTTTTCACCCTCTATCCAGCTTTGCCATATATCACCCTTTCTCGCTGTGCCTCTCCTTGTACGGATCCACACACTCAGCTATCAGACAACATTAGAGGCATGATAGATTTTCTGTTTTAATTTACATCTATTATATTACAACATAACAGTTCTTGATTCAGGAGAGGCTAGTGTCTCCTATAGCTGGCCTCAACGGGAGGATTTCTGCATTAACGTATTAGGGCTGGTTAGAATGTGCTTTCAAATAGACTCTCTCTCTCTTGCATGGTGAGTGACAATGTTTTGGTGCACCTTGTCCAAAAGTGTTTGGAGTGTGCTTTGCTTTTTTTGTGTACGCTGGATTTTGTGTTTACAATGTACTGAATTGGCACTTGTGCAGGCCCCACTGAAATAAACCGAAACACTTTTGTCCCCTTATTTATGTAATCTGTTTAAGTAGCTAGCATCCTAGTAAACCAATGAGCAGGCTAAAATTTGAACTGGGATTTGAAAAAGGTCCACTTTCCAAGAGGCGTGAACATCCTGGGCCAGTTGGGAGAGGCAACAAAGAGTTTTCAGGCAGTTGCGGGAGAAGGGGAAAGAACTAATGGCCCAATCCTATCCAGTTTTCCGGCACCGATGCAGCTGAAGTGCAGCCCCGAGGTAAGGGAACAAACATTCCCTTACCTTGAGGAGACCTCTGTGTCTGTCCCCCACCGCAGAAGGATGCAGCACATGCCCCATTGGAATGGCTGAATCGGTGCTGGAAAGTTGAATAGGATTGGGCCCTGAGATGGTGAGGTTGTTTGACTAGTATGCAAGTTGTCTTTAGCACATGATACTGCTTCCTGCTTAATGATAAGCCTCTATTCTTAGTAAGTTCACTATTTAGTTTTTCAACAATTATCCCCAAGTTTTCATAAGAACTGACTCTGCCTCTTCTGTGAAATGGGGAGGATCCCACTGTCCCACATGTATACATAGGCCTACCATATTTTACCCACCCCCAACCGGGACAACCCCCCCCCACAACACACACACACAATTAATTAATTAAATAATTTAAAATTAAACTTAAAAAATAAACCTAATAAAAATAATTTTAGCTAAAGGGGGCGTGAAGCGCGTCCAAATTTTTAAATTATTTAATTAATAAATCAATTAATAAATAAATTAACTTACTTACCCCATCCATGTGCTGGTCGCCCTTTTGCTGTTCCTGGCTGCTGCTGGGCAACGGGAGAAACACAGCCTGCTTGCTCGGTCTCCCAGCGACACCGCACGGAGCTGGAGGGAGACCAGGCCAGCCTGCAGCTGCCTGTGCCACCCGAGCCTGCCGGAGGCTCGCGCAGCACGGGCAGCTGCAGGCTGTTGTTCGCCTGGTCTCCCAGCGGCACCGCACGGAGCCAAAGGGAGACCAGGCCAGCCTGCAGCTGCCCATGCCATGTCGCCCGAGCCTCCGGCAGGCTCGCACAGTACAGGCAGCTGCAGGCTGGGCGAACGACAGCCTACAGCCAGTCCGGGGCTGCGTGTGCCTCGCCAAGGCACGCACAACCTCAGGCTGGCTCTTGCCGGCCTGGTACTCACCAGGCCGCCGCCTCCTCCATGTTGAATGGAGGCACTTAGCTGGGCGCCGGCATCTTGTCTCGCGAAATCTCACGAGATTCAAGATGTGGGAGAAAAGAAGGGTTTTACTAGCTTCAAAAGCATATCTAGATGCAACTAGATGAGCATCACTGGAGAAATGGTTCTATAAACTGGCTAATATAACAGAGAGGATCGTGCTTCATGCACTAGCTGAACTTATCCCACATAAGCGTGGCACACAGAGCATAGCCTCCCTTGAAGCACTGGGCATTATGAGGGGTAAGGACAGTGGATTTCATGTACTCTTGGGGCACAGGCCAGCATGAGAGATGATATGCGTAATATTCCATATATGGTAGATGAATTCTATATATGTTCCCATTCATGTGCAGAAGAACTTCCCATTGAATTATGCCCCTCTCTTCATCCTACAATTATATAGCCGTGTGTGTGTGTGTGTGTGTGTGTGTGTACGTGTGTACGTGTACACACTCGTGATTATGCACTTGTGCATGCCAGGGAAGCTCATAGCACGTTTGGAGGAGCTGGAAGCTTCCATCTGAGTTCCCTTTTTTTTTCAGCATTAATGTAAACGGCACTTGGTATAACTTTGAACTTTACAGGAAATATACACCGTATTAGTCTGAGTATAAGACTCACTTTTTTCTCCTAATTTAAGTTTTTAAACTAAGGGTGCGTCTTATAATCAGGCTGTTGCAATTTAATGCCAGTGATTTAATTATATTTTTTAATAGCAGCAAACTTTAAGGGTGCGTCTTATAATCAGGTGCGTCTTATACTCGGGACAATACGATATATATAAAATCCACTTCCATTCATGGAAGGTGCTGTGTAGCAACCATATCATGGAAGCTGGCCTCATTAATTTTAATCATAGAAGAGACTCTCTTGACAAGGGTGAGGGGGGGGGACAGAATATTGATATCCCCGCCTCTCTGATATGTTGGCCGCTGCCTGTTTTTGGAGCCAGCACATCCCAGTGGGTTCGAGAGATGTTGCTCAGCACTGAAACACCTGCAAAACCACTCTTGTAATATTGATAAAATTGGAGACATTGATTTACAATATGGTTTGTTAGCAGAACTTCACGTTATAGAATCTGGTAACCAGATTCAAAATACTCCTCAGTCCCTTGAGAATCTCTGTTTCCCTTTTATAAAAAAAGATCACGTTTCTAGCTTCCATGCTTGAGGAGGAAAGTTGAAGAAGATGAAGTTATTGCCTGTTAACCTGCCTGAGCGGCCAAGGGTAGAAGCCCCTTACTGGTGCACTCTTCTTTTCCCTTTGCTTCCCCCCTTAAGAAAGATTGCCGCCAATATATTGTGATTGCTGGTGTCTGCCCTCCCTTCTTTTTTTACTATTTCACTATTTTGGATACAGCATAGCTTCTAAATTCAAATAAGAGGTGTTGTCTTGAAAATAAACTGTTACTGCTTCTCCTGATGCTGTGCCGCTGCTGAAAGAATCTGACTGAGCCCTGTCTGGTTCAGCTAAAGCAAACACATTGATTGTAATAGAAACATAAAGTTGAAGTAGAATTGAATCCCAAATGCTGCATTATTCTGATTTGGTGCAAATTATGCTCTTGCACTTTGTCTCTCTATGTCAGGGTCGTTCCTAGGGCTTGCGTCACCCCCATGATGAGCCTTCTCCCATTCAGTGGGAGGGGAAACGCATCATCGCCCCACCCCCATGCCATTGCCCCACCTCCCGCTTAATCAAAATTACACTTTTACATTTACAATATTATATGCACAGCCTAATGTATGTTTGCAGCCTAAACAAAGGCATCACAGGGATTTGCGTCACCCGGTATGAGAGCATTAACTTTATTTATTTTCATATATAACAGTACAGGTCACCCAACAAATCAGTAAACAACTCAGCTCTAAGAACAATCAGTCTCATTGATCTGTTTTGAGTTACAGAAATTCATGTTTTGTTACACAAAGAAGTTGTGTTTTCTGTTTTCTGATATTTGGCCATAACGTTTGACAGAATATTTCAAAACAGTTTGTTTCATTGCATTCCGCATGTGACTACGCATCGAATGATATATAACATGATGATATTATTCTTAAAGACAAAGGTTTTTCACAATTTTGACCATTAGTGATATCGTCCCCCTGAGGGTGTCACATGGTGCGGTCCGCACCCAACGCACTAGCGGAGGGACGCTGCTGCGCTCTATATATGCGTGTGTGTATCTCCATGATTTTCACTGTTGAAGAGTGGTATGGACATTTTAATAAACACACATACCGTATTTTTCGGTCCATAAGACGCACTCCCCCCCCCCAAAAAAAATAAAAGCCTACATCTTATGGAGCGAATTAAAAAAAGGAAAAAATACTTACCGGGGCTTTGGGGAGGCCTGCGCGACCCTCTGCAGGCCTCCCTGATCTTCATTTCGGCAAAAAACGGCCATTTTCGGCCATTTCCGGTTTTCCGGAAATGGCCGAAAATAGCCATTTAGTGCCGAAATGAAGATCAGGGAGGCCTGCAGAGGGTCGCGCAGGCCTCCCCAAAGCCCCGGTAAGTGTTTTTTCCTTTTTTTCCCCTTTTCTTTCCTTTTCCTGTTTTTTTCTTTCCCCCCCCCCCTATTTTTTGCTCCATAGGATGCATGCGTCCTATGGTGCGATGCGTCCTATGGAGCGAAAAATACGGTATTCTATCATCAACATAATGATTTTGGGGGTTTCTAGACCATAGTCTGGAAGATCTAGGTTTTCCTGTCCCGAATTTCATTTGGGACACAAAATAATATCTAGACTATTCTTGTGCTGGTTTACAAATAGGTGAGCCTTATTTCAAAGGCAAAATCTTGGGACTATTTGCAAAACAAACAAAAAAAGATGCAAATTTGGAATCGGGTGGCTTATCAGAGGGACTGTTTTAAATTTACCTAATGTTTGGACAAATAGTCTCAACTGATATTCTTGTTGGTCCAACTGTTCTTGTTGGTCACCTACTGATAGGCATGAGATTCAGCACTTATATGGGGAAAGGATCAGTAAGGCAAAACAGCCCCCCCTCTTTTTTTGGCCACATTGTCAAAAGATTGGACAAGAAGATGTGGGTTTAAGCTACAGAAAAATAGAAGCATTGGAAGCTTCTCAACTACCAGAGCAGTTTGGCAATGTACAAAGTTGTCTTGAGAGACTGTGAAATCTGCATCTTTAGAGGTGGGTCATGGGGGAAGGGGTGTAGAGAGAGAGAGAGAGAGAGAGAATAAGCTTCTGTTCTTGGCTGTGACCCACCTAATATTTGGCAGCATGGCCCCCAGATTTAAAAAAAACAAACGACTTCGGTATATAGAATCAAGAGTAATGTGCTTGCTTCAGAGTCTGGGTTTACATCTGTGCAGAAAACATGTTAAAACAGGGTAACGTTTCTATTGATCTGAGATCCTATATCAGTAATGGGGGGGGGGTAGAAACAAAAGCACACCTTGGAGCCGGCTTCTACGTTTCCTCGTTTTCCAGACCTCCTTTGGAAGTAGCTGATGATAGCAGTGGTCAGACACTGAAGTGCCCCTTGGCCCTGGGCTGATGTGGTCTGACCATTTCTAAATGCTGCTACTGGAAATACAGACCAGAAATGATTAAAGAGCCCCAGTGAAGAAGGAGAATTTTAGCATGCCGGTCCTTTTTAATCTCTTGCCTCACAGTTGCTAGGCTTGGAAAAAAGTCTCTCTCTCTCTCTCTGTTTTGACTTGGCTTCCCTCCCAGCTGAGGACTGAATGACATCATAGGTAGCACATATCACAACAGGATTCAATAAGCGACCTTCTCCCTGGGTCAATAGTTGCCAGGGTCAGTTGACTACTAAGCTGCATATCAGCGATGTTTTTTCCCTGCTGGAGAAAAAAGAGCAAAAGGAAGAGCCTGCAAGAGGAGCAAGAAAGAGAAGGGAGGAAAAGGGAGGTTGTGTGCAGCTGCTTAGAACATCAGGATTGTGGTGCTCCAGGAGAAGGTGTTTAACCCTTTCATCCCATGTCCTTTCTCTGACGTAATGTAAATTCCCCTCTCCCCTGAAACTGCTGTTAGTTCTTTGCAGGAAAAATACAGGAATAGCATCTAGGCATGTCTTTCACCCCTGCAGAGCTAATAGCAACTTCTTGGGGTAGGGGAGGTTTTATGTCAGAGGAAAGAGTTGAAACCCTTTTCCTGGAGCACCACATTCCAGTGTTCAAAGCCCCCCCCCCTGCTAATTAGCAAAACAAAAACTGCAAAACATCTTGATTACAGGTCTCCCATGTCATAGCAGTGTTGGCCTTTGGTTTGCGAACATATGAAAAATAATAAAGGGGAGAGTTCTCTTGAGCATCTGCAGACTGCCTTTTCTTTACCAGGAGTGTGCACACGATTTTGATGCTGTTTGGAAACTGGGCAAAAAGCAACACTGTATATATTGGCTGCAAAATCTAAGATCAGACATGATCCAGTCAAAGTAAACTCTTTTTGTGTCCTGTTGCTCTAAGATAAGCGCTTGCTTAAATCCTTTAAAGCCTTTAAAGTCAGTTGGACTTAATTCCTTAACATGGGGTTGGTATGTTTGTGATTTGTAAGAATTGAAGTCTAGGATATTGACCCAGTTCAGATATCCCACAGAGGGTTTAATTCTAGTTTGGCAAAACATTCATGAGACTTGAGATCTTGTGCTCTCCCCTCCACACATGAGTGGAGGAAAATTCTAAACTTCTGTTTCTGGTTTAGAACAAGCCTGGTTTAGAACGAGCCAGGATTTGCTGTGATGTCCAGCTCTAACAATTCTGGTTTGTTCTGACCAGAGTTTGCTAACAAGCCAGTATATGAAACTGGGTAGTCATGTGGAACTAGGATTAAACTATGGTTCTGCATCTGAACTGGCCCAGGCATTGAGTATCTTGTTGCTTTAATAGTTTTCATACACATTGTAGTACCTCATATCCCTATCTGCGTTCCTTAATACAATTATTAGTAGAGCTTAGGGTCACAGTTTGATCCTAGAGTTGGAAATCTCTTGGGGTGTGTGTGTGTGTGTGTGTGTGTGTGTGTGTGTGTGTGTGTGTGTGTGTGTGTGTGTGTGTGTGTGTGTGTGTGTGTGTGTGTGTGTGTGTGTGTGTAAACCTTACAACAGCCTTGTAAGGGAGGCCAGTGTTCTATGTCTATGAGGAATCAAACTGCTGTACAGGCTAAATAGCAAAAAACCTACCACTATCTTTTCCAAGGAAGGTGATCTTTAGTTTTTCTAATGTGGCAGTTGGAACTACCTACCTCAGTGCTGTGCTAGTGGCCTGGAAACTTAGTTTGTAGGCATGTTCCTGAAGTCATTGCACTAGAGCTGCTGAAACCCTCTTCAAAATGATGATTGAAACAGACCTTTGCAGTCTGAAGTAAAATCTGAACACATTTTGAAATGCTTGCAGCTTTGCAACTGTTCTGAGTACATCCCACTCTGCACACACATTCCCCCTCTCCTCATTTTCCCACTCAACATGACTTTGATGCTGCTGTAATGTAATATATATAATATACAGTATTTATATACCGCCTTTCTTGGTCATTCGATTTCTCCTCCGACTTTAATCCAAGGCGCTGTACATGGTCAGGCTGTCCTAACTCCCCTTGGGTTTTTTTACAATATATAATTGTCCAGTCTTTCATGAACGGCTACTTTCCAGGTGGTATCCTTTTTACAGTCTGACAAATTCTGCTGGCTGGTGCCTCCCACACTCGACTGACGTAGCTGGGAGCTCTTATCTCTCCTCCTGGAGGCTTTCACAGCTTTTTTCTGGCGGCGTGTCTCGAACTTATCAAGTTCACTGGTCTTCGGGCTTTGAAGGCAGCAGCTCTCCCAACTAAGCCAGACTCTTCTGCCTTGTGATTTGCAGAGCAATTTCTACACACTCAGAAGTTAAACCCACTGGGTTTTACATCCAGGAATATTTGTGACACCTCCTGGAAGAATCTTGCCTCGTTTGGTATCGTATGACCTCGTTTGGTGTCTGGTCTAAGTTGGTCTGGTCTACGCTACAGTGACGTCCGTGGTCACTAGGTCACGAGTGTGAGTCATTTTTGCACGAGTGCGAGTCGAGTGTGAGTAAGGCCAAAAACCACGAGTCACTTCACTTTGGGGAAAATGGCTTTCCCCACTGAAAATGGGGTGGATGTGTGGGGTGTGTGGAGACCCCTGAGGCTTCTAAAGCACCCACTTGGCTTCCCCTATGCCCTTCCCCTCACCTCTCAGTCTTGTCACCACCCATCTGGTTTGGGAAAAACAAGTGTCTACATTCAAACCATTTATTATTCCCTCCCTGCCCCCTCCCCTTGCTGAGCCAAGCATCCCTTGGGCTCAGAGTTTTGGCCAACGAGGAGGAACCGCTGTGGCAGCTTCGCCTTCCCTACCCACCCCTCCCGTTCGGAGTTGTGGCCAATGGTGAACAGACGGCAAAAAAAGAGGGAAAAACTCCAAGCCAGGCTTGCTTTCCCACCCCCTCGAAAACTCTCCCTCCCCGTCGCCCTCCTTTTCCTAGGTTTCCACTGCGCCTGCCTGCCTGCGTTGATGCTGGCCATCAAAGGAAAATGACTCGGAAACGGTAAGTCGTTACCCCCAAGAGTGCGAGTCAAGTGCGAGTCCCATGAGTCGCGAGTGCGAGTCAGTGGGTCGCGAGTGCAAGTGCAGGGAAAAAAGTGACTCAGTCGCACTTGTGAGTCGAGTCATTTGACTCGAGTCCCCATCCCTGCACATTACTGTACTGACCTACCTTATGGGCTTGTTACTTGTTGTTTTGGTTATTTGTTACATCTTGCTCTTTCTGCAAGGAGCTCAGGACTGTTCACATAGTTCTTCCTTCCCCCATTTTATCCTCCAAACAACCCTGTGTGGCCATCCAGTAAGCTTCATGACTGAGTGGGGATTTGAATTTGGGTCCTTCCAGTCCTAATTAACATTATGGCCATTATACACCTCCCCCTTGGGTTGTTTGTGAAGATTACAATAAGATAATATATATGAAGTGCTTTAACAGTCTAGAAGCGATGGGATGGGAATTGTACCCTCTCCCAGTCGTGGCCTGGTATGAAAGTTGGCTGAAAAATTCCTGGCCTCTTATCTCATTGTCAGGGCCCTGAGCATGATGGGAGGGGGCAGGATCTAGAGAGCACCCTCTGGGCTGGCACAGAAATGGACTGTCAACCCAGCAGTTCGTTCATGCCCCCCCCCCCCAAAAAAAGAACTGGGAATACTCAACTCTATCCTTGCTTTTCCTTTCGGCTCCACTATGATGTAGTTCAACAGGGTTTTGTTCTGAAATATACTTTTAGTGCCATGACAGCCTTGAGATGTGTGAGAAAGTTCTGAGGTACAGGACAGCTTGAGCGTGTGCAGGGCACTTTTCTCTCACTGTAATCCTTCACCCTTGACATGCAAAACCCTCACTGCTATTGGCAACAGGTAGTTCTGGGGACTTCTGGCTGCCAGAGCTGTGCTTCAGATTACGTTCCTTCTCCAGTAGTACTGCTGGTGTTGGTGGGGTGTGCCAAGTGCTGGGGCTGCTGTTTGCCCCATGTTGCCCAGTGGCACTGCTGCCGCCTGTACCCCAAATAGCAGTGAGTGTGCTCCTTGCCTATCCTGTGGCATGCTAAAAAGGTGCTAAGCAATGTATAAGAAGACTTGTGTCTTTTTATTCACCCACATCCTCCTGACAAAAGGCACTGCTCTCTCACTTCTCTCAGAGCAATTGCATGTATCCTTTCCCCAGAGTGATGAGGGGAATCCAGGCAGAATAGGGAAGAATCCCAGCACTGCTATTACCTAATGCTGAAATGATACCCCCCCTCTTCCAGCAGCTTGTCCTGCAGCTGATCAGTACTAACAGTGTCAAAGAATTAAGCAGCTGATATGAGCTAGCCTAGTTCAGGTGTGCTATCCCCACAGATGCAGGAGCACATAATCCAGAAAAGAACTCTTTTTTTAAGGTTGGCAAGAGAGCAAATGTGTGCTAATTCTGAGGCTAGAAATGAGTGAATAAGGGGAGGTGGCTCTGTGGTAATGATGATTTAACCTTGATAAAACAGTGTTTTCACCAAGGATGATGTTTCCCCATCTATCTTCATCCATCATGTTGTAGTTGAAATATGCTAATGAGGACCATGGCTAGGAGCACTGCACAGTTAAATGGTGTGTTGCAGCCATTCTCTTGTCATTCCCCATGACAAGGTGATGTTAGTTACTATCTCAGTTTAGTTTGAGAATAGGTGTATTACCTGGCTTTTATTTTGGAGGCAACTGCAGAGTGGCAAGTGGAACAGTGGCAAGGAGCATTGGAGAAACTGTGTGTGTTCAGAGTTTCTCTGCAATATGGGCTCCAGGGTCCAGACAAAATGTCCCAGTGACACTTAATACTTTTGTCCCAGTGACACTTAATACTTTTGACTGGTCTGTGCTGGTCCATTCTTTGTGCACGGGGAAAACTAATGGTCACAGACATGCGTTTTTGAAAGCAATTGTCCATGTACCTTGAACTCGCTCTTTCTGGAGATCCTCCAAAGCTGGGTCATTTCCTCTTTAGTGGTGTAGATGTGGTCTGTGTTCTCTTGCGCAGTTGTTTCAGGAGCTACATAGGATAATATTTCAGTGGTGTGTGCCTAATGGTTGCCTACTTTCATCTGACGCACTTGTAGGCAAGCAAAGGATGTCAGCTAGATTAGAGTTGCCCCTCCAAATTTTGTCTAAAATAACATTCAGTGTGAATTTGGGGGTTCCTCCTCAGGCAAAACATCCGAGGGATTTCAAGGGAAACAATAAAATGCAAGTTATACAACTTACACAGCACAATCCTATCCGTACTCAGAAGTACTGGTAAGTCCCACTGTGCTCAATGGAGCTTACTCCCAGGAAAGTGTGTGTAGGATTGCAGCCTGAGCGCCTTTTATACAATGGCATGTTTGTTGCTTGATAAAATATGCCTGGGATGACTGTGTATGGGCTCTGACTGTTGAAATACTGTATGTTGCACATTTTGGGGTATTATACCTTGAGCAAGATCTTGGCAGCCTGGAAGGATTTCAGAGGAAAACCTCAAAGACAAAGTGCTTAGAATGCCAGGCTGAGGAGAAATGCTGGAATAAGGAACTGGGTATGTTCAGTTCTGCAGAGGAGAAGGCTGGAGCAGAGGAGAGCAGGTACTGATCAATGCACTTGGACATGTAAAATGCTGTCAGAACAGACGAAAGACGCTTGTTCAGTGTGCAAGAGAAACTGTATTTGGACCTCAGAAATGGAAGGTTTCTGTTCTGTATCAGATGTAACCACAAGAGCAGAGGTCGTGGGGATCTTGGAAGGGGAGTTGTAATTAAGCCTGCCTCAATGTAATTGTGCACCCCGGTTGCCACCCTGAGCAACCTCCTTTCTTCTTTGTGTCTGTGACCAACTTTCTTGCATCTATACTCTGGCTAAGTTAAATTTGACCTTCTAGAATCTAGAGGAAGTGATATCAGCATTTCAGTGTTTATTTTCTACTCTATAACTAACGTTTCTATTCTCTTTGCATTTTTAAAAGACCCAGAGTTCTGGGGTGGAACTAAGTGTGCTGAGACAGCCTAAGTGTGCTGAGATAGCTTGCCTAAGGTCAACTAGGCAAGCTGTTATTCCTACAGCCTTTGCCCTCTATACTGACCTATCTTATGATGTGTTGTAAGAATAACTGAGACAGTGTACATGAGTGTGATGCTCAAACAGTTGCTATAAATACCACTGATTGTAGTTATAAAAGGGGAAGGTCAAGAATTTATGTTGATCATTTATATAGTATTTCGTTGTTGCAAAGTACCGGTACCTTTTTGTGATTCAGTCACTTTTTATTCCCATTTTATTGACTGAGAACTGAGGTTGACGGCAACTTACTCAAGGCCAGACATAATTTTCAGACTGAAGAACTGAGGTACCTAGATCCAAGTCCAACTCTCTATTCCCTGAGCATGCTTTGTTGTTCCTTATTTTGCTCTTTGGGCAGAATAAGGAACCAAAGAACAGGGAGGTAGTTGCCCAGCAGTCATCCTGTTGTAGACCACCCGCCAAGGCAAGAATCCTGAAAGCTGAAAGTGGCCTCCTTCTCCCAGTGCCTGTTGCATGCTTGGAAGGCTTTCCTGATGCAGGATTCACACCACTGGCTAATGCAGCAGCTCCTCTCCTACTTGCCCACCCTGTCTTTAGTTCTGCTTGAGAAATGTCACCTCCAGCTCATTTTTTTTTTCTTCATGTGTATGTACCTGGTTCTCCACAAGAGGAATGACTTGTGGCAGTTATGGGGAGGAAGAAAAACAATTCCAGGCCCCCCTTGTGTGCCGCAATCTATGACCTGTCTGTAAAACCCTAAGACACCAGCCTGTCAAATTAGGCTCTCAAAGCATGTCCATGACCAGAAGGTGTTCTCTCCCGTCATGGACTTCTAACACACCCTTCATTGTAACACAACCCATTGTCATCATTGGGTTCTTTTTGTTAAGACTTGCTTTGTACGCTGCATGCAGGCTTTCTCTTGCTGCCAGGCTCTGTCGGTGCCCTCTCGGCTCCCTGTCATTTTTGGAATTGGGATCCAGTACTAAACTTGCTGATCGTCTTTATGGAATCCATTTAGGGTTCATCTGGAACTCTTGACCAGGGTCACATTCAGGGTTGCCAGATCAGTCAGCCAGAGAAAGGCAATTACCCTTAATGTTCTTGTTGCAGTGGGAGAAAAGGCTGCTGCTGCTGCTGCTACTACTCACCCGTTCCTGCCCTGGCATCCACCCCCTCTCTAACCTCATGTATTTAACCACTGCAGCAGTTAAATACCTACCTGCCTTTGCAGGGCGATTGAGGTAAGTGAGGAACTGCCATTGTTACACTCAGGTGGTGGAGGGAGCTGTAGTCGGCACCATGCAAATTCATCATTGCTGAGTGGGCAGGACCCCTGCTGAAGTTAGTGCTCCATGCCGCCCGGGGACTCCCGTCCACTCAGCAACTAGGCATTTACGTGGTGCTAATTGTGGTGGTCCCTTCCACCACCTAAATGTAAGAGTGGAGATTCCCCACTAGCTTCCATTGCAGTGGCAGGCAGCATTAGAGTAAGCGTATTTGAGGTTACAGAGGGGGTTGGATGCCAAGGCCACAGAGGGAAGCAGCAGCAACTGTTTCCTCCTGCTGTAGTGGGAACATTATGCCTTTCACTAGTTGACTAACCTGGCAACTCGGAGCCTCTGGGATTTTAAAGTGGAAACGTTGCCCAAAGCTGGGTTCTGGAATGACCCTGGATAGTTTGAGCTCAGACCTCTTTTCACAGTAGGGAATAGGGGTGTAGAATGTCGTCCCCTGAGATTGACAGCTTGATGTGAAGTGTTTGGATTGCCCAGGCTTCAGAATGGTAAAACAGAGCAGTACCTTTTCCTCGCTGCACTTCAGGCTCTAGCTCTTGTCCTCAGGGATCCTGAGCTGAATAAACACCATCCAGTCCAGGTCTAGACCCACAGGCCTGGCTTGTGTGGCTTCTGTGGCTAGTGTTGCACTAACAGTGCTAGTGTGGCTTCTTTGGTAACTCTGGGTTATGATCCTATCCTACGATCCTAAAAAATACAGTACATTATGGCTGTCTCTCCCACTGGAAAAGGGTAGGAAGTCTTCTACTCAGCTCCAAGGCCTGTCCTGTCAAAGGGGCCCATACTATGCTTTGTTCCTATCATTCTAGCTTTACCCCATTAACATCGCAGTGATGGCTAATTTGCATAAATGATTCATTTTATGTACAGTTTATCTGAAAGAGTTGCTTGGGTAAACTCCCTGTGCTTATTCATTCTCTCAGGCAAACAGCATTTCCTGTGAGAGGACTATATTCAGGCTATGGAAGGACTTTACTTAGGAGTCAAGTCTCCAACACAGAATCTGGATTCCTACACATCTGGGATAGGTGGGGGAAGAGAGAAAGGACCATCCCAGCAGTGAGGATGGGTGAAGTGGCCGCTTCTAATGCCAGAATTGGGGAGGTGGTGAACCAGCAGGGGGCGCCCCATGCAAGCTCACCACCTCCGCTGGCCCACCACTCAGCCAGCTGCTTCACCCTGATTCTCTTCTCACTTGCTTGAGAGAGGACTATTGGGGTAGTAGTGGTCCCATACCAGCTCCTCTTGTGCTGCTGCTGCTGCTGCTGCTGCTGCTGCTGCTGCTGCTGCTGCGTGGCAGAAGTTCCAGAGAGGTTGGTAAGGGACCACCATGAATCTGGTTCAACCCACTTGATGGGTTGTGACCTATTTCTGGTGGGTCTCACAGAGCCTCCAATGATGGGTGATGGAAAGATCAGATAACTAATTGCCTCAATTGAGCCCGGAGGCTATTAAAAAATCAGATAGCTGTTAATTGCCCTGCCAAGGAGCTGAGGTCCTGCAGTTTGCAAGCTTGTGTATAGAGAGATAAGTGTTGAGTGTCTTTTTTTATGGTGTTTTTTTCCAAGTCTGTCAATGACAGGTAGTGGGAGCAGGTGAAGGCTGGGTCACATAACTAAGCCCCTCAAGCCTTGAGGCTATTCATTAGGGCTGCCTCTACGAGAAATTGATTTATTTATTTATATGAAAGAAATCAACAAAATATTACTTGTAAATAAATAAAAATATTTATTTCTAGATCACCTTTGTCTCGTAAAGCTAGGTGGGTCCTGATAGAGCAGGGGTGGGGAACCTATTTGCAGTGGGGGGCCATTTTCCCATAGGGAAAATTTGCTGCGGGCTGGCTGTCATGCCGGTCGGTTCCCCCCCCCCGCAAATTTGACCCCCCCTGCGAATTTACCTCCCACCCACCGCTCGCTCGCTCTCCCTCCCACCCACCCACCGACCGCTCTCCTTACCTCGGCTCCGGGCCGCTGCCGCTTTCCCGCGCCTCCTCACTTTAAAAGCTGCCTTCCTGGACCTGCGCACAGCACCACTGAAACCGAGATTGCCGAGAGGGCAATCTCGGCTTCAGCGGCGCTGTGCGCAGGTCCAGGAAGGCCGCTTTTAAAATGAGTAGGCGCGCGGCGGCGGAGCCTCCGGTCTGGTCCCGCACGGGCCGGATTGGTCCGGTCCCGCGCGGGCCGGACCGGATCGTCCCGCGGGCCAGAGGTTCCCCATGCCTGTGATAGAGTGTCATTTTAAAAAGTGGGTCCCGGTGCTAAAATGTTTGGGAACCACTGTCCTAGAGTAATTGGAACAGCATCACACCCCCTTTATTGCTACTGCCACCTCCTTTCTCCTCCACCACCTGCCTACTAATTTAAACCAGGCTGGAGAGGAAGATGCTGGAGCAGAAGAACCTCTTCTGCTCCCCAGTATCTTTCTGTGCCTGCCTGTTTTGAAGAAGTGAGCAGGCAGTGGAGAAGGAAGGAGGTGGAGCTGGTAAGGGGGGCTTAAGGTGCATGTATGGTCACGCATGCACTTTAGAAAAGGGGAGAATTTTGCGCACTGCTTCAGGTGCCAATCTGACTTTGGCTGGGTTTGGAGAGGAGCTGCCCAGGTTTATAGCCCTCGTGTTGCTCTCTGAATGTTTGTAAACAATCAGAGAGCATCTTGAAGAATGTTTCAGGGGTGGAGCTTCTGCAGCCTTCTGCCTTTCCAGCGATGATTGTTACACGCTTGGGGGAGAGGTCATAGCTCAGTGGTACAGCACATAGCTTCCTTGCAAAAGGCCTGCAGTTAAAAGAAGCTGCCCAGCAGGACTGGGAAAGACCTGAGACTTTGTAAGAGCACTGGTCCAACCACAAAGAAGGCAACTTTCTTATGTTCAAATCCCACATGCAATCTTATAAGAAAATATCCTTGTGAATCTATCTGCGTTGCATGTTTCCATTCCTTGGCTGGACCTCTTAGGGTGCTTGTATGCCTGTATTCAGCATGAGATCCTGCTGTGTGATATGTGTAGCTTCTACATGTGCATGTTTTCACATGCTATGTTGTGGCACATGCCCTCTGTGTGAAAGACCACTCCCTTCTCGACTGCATTCTCCAGCCCTAGAAGCTTGCTGTGCTGTCAGTAGGAATTGGGCTGAGCTAATGGAGCATACCTTCAAATTTCCTGCCATACCCTCCCCCCCCCTCTTTTCGGCAGCTCCTTCATTGCTGCTGGCCTGGGAAATGCTTTTTGTTTGTTTGCCCCCTTCATGAGATACATTGCTATTCTGTTGGATTTTAAAAACTAACCCCAGGAGGAGCTACATTGTGATTTGCAAAAGAACGCCTGTTTCCCTCCCAAGTAATGTTTCGCTAAAGGAGAATGGATCTGGTTCCCGCTGACATTTAAACTGATAAATGTAATTTGTATGGTAAAATGCTGCTAATTTAATTGCATTTCCTTTCCTTCATCTCCTCTGCCCCTCACCCACCCCTTTTTCCCCCAAGAAGAGAGGATTGCAGCGAAAGGCCTTTGCAAGGTGTCGCTTTGCATTGTGCAGAATGGGAAAGGTCTCTACCTGACTTATTTTGTCCCCTTTGCTTCAGCTGTCACTGCTGACAGCCCTCATGTTTATTTCATCTCGCGCGGTGGCTGTCTCGTTTCCCTATCCTCCGATGTCATTAACGCACAGAGAGTGGGGCCTGCAGTGCCGAGCCTAATGAAATCCACTGTGGCTGTTCTGCTCCCCACCTCGTTACCGAGGCTCAAGGTGTCAAATTAAACCCAGCCTGGAAAAGGAGAAGGGAAGTGAGGGGGAGAGTGTGTGGGGGAGAAAAGCAGAGGGTCATAAGCTCCGAAACAGGGGAACTTGTCAAATGCCAGGCGCTTATTTCCACCACTGATCTGGGAGAGTGGGGCATAGCCCACTACCCTTAAACCTCCCCTCTGTGCCTTGCTTTGCTTTGTGTTCCCTGCTCTGATTTTCACTTTGTTGGTTAGTCTCTTGCCTGTGTAGACAGGAGTTACCGGTAGCTGTATCATTGAGCCTAGAACTAGTTGCGCCTGAATGACAGCTGTTGCTAAAGCATACGGTTGTACTGCAGGATTGCCAGCTCTTTAGGATCGACTTGAATAGCACAAAAATGGCAGGAAACATCTGCATAAAGGACAGCCGGCATCCAGATTGTTATATGAGATTTTAAACATATATATTTTGCCTTTAATATGGGAATGGATGCTGATATGGTGGTTTGTGGTGCCTGCATGTAAAAGTAGGATAGTATCTTTCTACATTTTACAGAGAAAAAAGAAGTGGTTATGCATTCCCAGGGAGCTCTGCCTCAAGAAGTTAGGCCAGGGAATAAACAGTGAACCTTCTCTGGTAACTTGGCTGATGGGCAGACAGGAATGTAGCTGGAGGTGGCATTCCTTGAATTGGGGCCTGAAAAAGGTTAATATAAAAAATGTTATGAGAGCAGAAGATAAAATGTTTGTTACGGGGTTAAAAGCCATGATAGAACAAGTTAAAACAATGTTTCGTTTGTCATGCAACGAACTTCATCAGGTTACAGGCAGGTTACCTGTCCAGTGTTTCCCAAACTTTTTCGACTGTGGCTCCCTTGACCATTGGCGACCACTGGCCATGGCTCCCCATAACATTATGTTGATGCCTGCCAATTGGCATTGCACTGTTTTCCAAGAGGATTCCGTGGCACTCTGTGGTGCCCCTGGCTGGTATCCGCAGCTCCTCTGGAAGCTGCGCCTCCCAGTTTGGGAACCACTGCCTGTAACCTGATGAAGTTTGTTGTATGATGAACAAAATGTTGTTTTAAAACAATTTTCCAGTACAGTGAAAGAAAACATTATTTAATGTTGATGATGATGATTTCTCAATAAATTAAGGGTGAAGATGGAAGCCAGAAAGCATTTCCCTTGCCCAGACTCCTCCTATCTTCAGTCCTCCAGACTTGCAAACTTGAGGTGCAGCTGTAGCAAGCCCCCCCCATTACTTTATTCGGCTTCTTGCCCTGTCATCAAGCAAGTACGTCTTTCTTTACAAAAACACTATAAGCCAGCATTTGCAAAAACATTATAAGCCAGTTTATTGCACAGCGAAGGCAAGCAGCCTGCATACTAGAGAGGCTCTCAAACATTAAACAGGAAGCATGCTGGCTAATAACGTTTTTGTAAAAAAAGAGAAGTGCTTGCTTGATGCCAGCGCAAGAAGCCGAACTAAGGTAATGGGTGGGGGGGCGCGGGGCCCCTGGCGAACCGCAGATAATCCACTGGTATCGAATCCGCGGATACGGAGGCTCCTTCTGTACTGATATTTCAAAAGGCATTTAGAATCTTTGAAATTCTGTCACTTCCTCCAAGTTCTTGGGGATAAAAGCACAACCCTGGCACATGTATACCAATGTTTAAAATATTTGAGGGGTAAGGCCTAAAGAAAAAGGTGTTATTGGGAGTTCCTTTGCTTGGGATAACTGTGTTGTGACGGAGAGGATCAGGGCTTGAACATGGTTGATGTGTCTAATAGGCTTGATCAGAATCAGTTCTTTATGCTGCCTCTAAGTGGGTACTCAGCAAAGACCATTCCCATGCTCTCTGTTATCCTTATTTTTTGTTTATTACTGTACTGCCTAGATAGGATTTCTTTCTTGCAAAGCTGGCAATTGTAGGCCACAGTGCTGTTGATGCTGGGATTAAAACTGAACAAGGAACTTTGAGTAAAGTAAATCAATCTAGCCTTTGAAACCTCAACAAAGACCAGGTCTCAGAACCTATCCCTGCCCTCCAGTTTGGAAATGTGACTGAGCAACTTGTCTTTGCTCTGTCCTCATCCTGTTGGTAATTCTGTTTTAAAGGTGTAAAGGTGACCCCTGACAATTAAGTCCAGTCATGTCCAACTCTAGGGTGTGGTGCTCATCCCCATTTCAAAGCCGAAGAGCCAGCGTTGTCCGAAGACGCCTCCGTGGTCATGTGGCCGGCATGACTCTCCTTGCCACAGCACGTAGCATGCGGCTGGAACACGGAGCACTGTTTACCTTCCCACAACCGGTACCTATTTATCTACTCACATTAACATGCTTTGGAACTGTTAGGTTGGCAGGAGCTGGCCAAGCAACGAGAGCTCACCCCGTTGCGGGTTCGAACTGCCGACCTTTCGATCGACAGCTGTCTTTTGTGTTCAGCGGTTTAACCCACTGCGTTACCCGCAGTAAAAAATGTAGCTCAACTTATTGCTGACTAATAATGGCCAGAAACAATGGTAGGACCAGTGAAGGTTTATGAACCACTTACAGCACAATCCTATGCATGTCTCCTCAGAAGTAAGACCTAGTTATTTCAGTGGGACTGACTCTCAGGTAGGTTATGTAGAATTGCAGCCTAAGCGACTTCTGTGGCTAATGCATTGTTTCCAGCTTGAAGTAAGCCCTTACCCACTTTAGGGAATGAAGCTTGTCTGTCTACCTGCCACTTACCTGCTACTTCATAGCTAATGGCTTTAGGTCAGTAAAAGACCTACTCTGGTAGGCCAGCGGGTGGTGCAGTGGGTTAAACCGCTGAACCATGAGCTGTCGATCGAAAGGTCGGCAGTTCGAATCCGCAACGGGGTGAGCTCTCGTTGCTTGGCCAGCTCCTGCCAACCTAGCAGTTCCAAAGCATGTTAATGTGAGTAGATAAATAGGTACCGCTTGTGGGAAGGTAAACAGCGCTCCGTGTTCCAGCTGCATGCTACGCGCTGCGGCAAGGAGAGTCATGCCGGCCACATGACCACGGAGGCGTTTGCGGACAACGCTGGCTCTTCGGTTTTGAAATGGGGATGAGCACCACACCCTAGAGTCGGACACGACTGGACTTAATGGTCAGGGGTCACCTTTATCTTTACCTAAGACCTACTCCAGCAAAGAGAAGAGGCACAGAACTGAATAATATAAGTGGCAAGTGTCCATTTAAAATAAGTTTAGTTTTTAAGAGCAGACCTGATTGTACTGACCAACCTGCCAGAGCTACGACAAATGCAGTTTGTAATATTTTTGTTTATTTTATATCTAAATTAGCAGTTTATATTTGGACTGTTTTTCTAACTTAGTGTGCATTGCACTTGACTAAAAGTCAGTTCCCTTCCCAAGGAGCTTAACAAGCTAGAAGACCACAAAATACCCCTTCAGTAGTAATGACTTTGAACTGAATAGCATAGCTGTAGGGCACAACCAGAAACAGCTCTGCTCAAAAGTTTATCTCTACCTTTGCCACTATGTTTTGAGATTTGTCAGTGAGCCAGTTTTTGATCTTTGTGATTTAAAAAAAGTTAATTATAAGTGAATTCCATGCAGTGCAAGCTGTAAATCAAAAGTGTCAGGTGAGAAATCCAAGCGAGTTGTATCAACATGTTATCACCTGCCATTTTATCTAAATTGATAGATTTTATTTGACAAGACCTGGGTTTTTGTTTTTAAATGTTGGCTGCGATAAATTATAGCTTTAGCTCCTAATTCTCAATCACTAACACCTTGATTTAACCATTTTTCCATATTACTGACAGATCTCACGTTGGCATTTGTCTGACCGTTGTTAAATGCTGTTACTCCATTTGTCTTGCTTCAGTCATGTAGAGTTTTCTTGAGTTTCTCAAGATATATATTAAAAAAGTTAAATTCATCAGAGTGTTCCTCAGCTGAGACTTCTGGCTGTAAATTGTGCTGTTCAGTGAGATGGTTATATTTTGCAGATTCTGCTATACATATTGCAACCAACTAGGTGAGATGGATAGTGTATTTTTGTAAGGGCCACTCCTGATGCTACATTTCTCCACTCATTTTACAAAAAGTTTTAGGATGATGCTCCAGAAATCACCAAAAAACCTATCAAATACAACCAGTTTTGAAATGTCACCATTAATGTTTTGAATGAGAGATAAAGAGCTCAAAATGCGAATTTGCATCAATCTTGCAATTCATAGTTCAGATTCTTCAGACCTGTTGACGTCTCTTGATTGCTTTGATTTTGACAGGCTCTAAATATGAAATATCATAAGCTTTCAGGTGCCAAATACCATTTGGCACATTGCATATTATCTATCATTGCATGTTATCTATCAGATACTATAAGATTTAAAATACCTTTGCATTTCAACTATCAAGTATTGTTAAACATTAATGCCAATCATCAAACACTGTCAGATATGATATGATTTTGAAACTAGCTTCTGGTGAACCCTGAGTTATTTGAAATCTTATCAGAATTTTCTCAGTGAGAAGATCAATAGTAGAGGACATGCTTCTTTAAAATACACTTCCTTTTCAATGCACAACCACAGGGAAATAATGAGTGTAACCCTGGGCACACTGTCATTTAACAGTTGGTGATGGTGAGGCCCAGCAAATCCACACATGAACAGAATGTGCAACTGAGAACATTACTCAGAATCCTCTTCAACGTACAGAGGTTCCTTGGCTGATGAGTTATAGTGTTCTCTGTAGGTAGACATTTTGGAAAATATACCACTGAGATATACAGAACTACTACAGCCATCCATACTGTCAGTTGCTGCATACCATTGCATGTCGCCTCTCCCATACTGTAAAATTAGCCCTAGCCCTTTAGGAGAAGGAATGCGGGCAGGTGTAGCTTGTTAAACCTTAGAGCACAATCCTAGGCATCCATGGGGCTTGCTTCTGAATAGACATGCCTAGGATTGTGCTCTAAGGTTTAACAAGCTACACCTGCCTGCATTCCTTCTCCTAAAGGGCTAGCACTCTGTCCCGGTTGGAGATCTGGTAAGCCTATGTAAAATGCCAACTGTCAACAATGAATATTGAAATAAAGCATCACTGGATGTCAAACATCAATTACTAAGGAAAGATCCCCATAATAAGAGAATATCTGAAGGGCATTCAACATCATAACTCACAAAGGAGAATGTGGGGAGCAAATCAAAGACACACATCTTGCTGGATGCGTCATGATGCTGGAAAAGGCAGAAGTTAATATGGGACGTGAAGTCTTAGTAAACGTCATTGAGACTTTTACACTTGCATCATATGCGGTTGGCTTTGGCCAACTGGTCTAAGACTATGGAGGAAAATGTCTGCTGACCAGCTGCCTTTCGGCTTTTCCCTTTTTCGGCTTTTCCCTTCTATCATCACCTTCAGAACTTGGATAGTTTCTGTCTGCAGTGCTGCCTAGAAGCAGGAGGAAGAAGCAAGAAATACAAGCAGTCTCCTGTTTTCAGACACCCTCTTTAAAGAAGAATAAAAATTAAGACAGCAAGCTTTATTTGATTAATGTCATTGATTGACTAGGAAATGTTTAATTGTGGTTTATAATTTTGTTCCTTGATGAAACAAGTACACAGAACCTTAAGTTGAAAAGACTGTGCAGACATGCTTGACTCCCTGTTCTTTGTACCAATTGGTTGACCACCATTCCAACTCTCACATTGAAAGATATATTTTCCTTCCTGTTTGTATCCAAACTAAAAGGCTGACAGTTTGCCTTTCAGGGTGGAACTGCCATGCCTTTCCCTAAGCTATAAGACCCACTGGCAACTGAAGCTGACAGTGCTCAAATGAAATCAACGTCAGTACATCTTTTAGACCTGGATCTTGCACAACACTGATGGACCTTTTACTGGATTGTTTTTTGAAGCCGTTTTGGCTCTGCTTTGGTAACTGCTACCGGTAATAGAAAATATTTCACCTTTTGGAAGAAAAATGTAAAAGGCAACATTTCCTTCCTTATAGTCAAAGCTAGCTGGTCTATTGAAATTGCAAATTATCCCTTTAAAAAAACTGCCTGTTTCTTTCAGGATCCCCCAAAGCACACCTTCGTTGCAGTTTTACATGTGCTCAGTTTTTTAAAAGTTTAATACATTAATTTAATTAGTTAATTGGTTAAAAGCCAGGCAACTAATTGATTTTTTAAGCCTTAATTGGTGTGACAGCCCTATTTAAAAAAAATGGGAGAGTATAGAATAGACCGGCAAAGGTTGATAAGGGTATGGGGTGTATTATTCAGAGAACATAAGATGGAAGAGAAGGGAAAAGGACAAGGCAGCTGTTTTCAAATACCGTATTTCTTCGATTCTAAGACGCATGTTTTTTCCCAATTAAGCATTTAAAAAAATGGGGTGCGTCTTAGAATCGAAGGTCTCAAAAAGCCCCCCCAAATGCCATCTTCTTACTTACCGGGGCTTGGGGGAGCTTCAGGGAGGCCTGTGCGACCCTCTGCAGGCCTCCCCGATCTTCAGTTCGGTGAAAAATAGTGAAAGCCCCCCAAAGCCCAGATAAGTAAAGAAATTGAATTTTCTGGCAGACCCCAAAGGCACTGCTCAAAGGCAGCGAGGTGATCGTCAGCTGCAGCGAGCGGGGCATGCTTGCTGGGGCAAGCTCTCAGGTTCAGGAAGAGAGAGCTCGCTGCTGAGCAGAGGGGGCAAAATGGCACGGTAATAATCAGATTAGCAAAATGGAGCGGCAGGCAAGCTGGGGAGAGTTGGTGCTGAGCAGAGAAATTGAAGGAAGGAGGTGCGTCTTGCAATCAATGGTTTTTGGTTTTTTTCTGCTGGTGTTCCTGTAATTAAGGTGCGCCTTAGAATTGATGGCGCCTTAGAGTCGAAGAAATACAGTAATAAAAGTTTTCAGGATAGGAAGGTCCAGAAGGAAGGACAAGAAACCATGGGCTTATGTTTGCAGCAGAGCAGAGCAAGAGGAAATGGTTCCGAAGTGGGCAACGAAACAACTTGTCCAAGGAAGTTGTGAAGCCCTTCTCTGAAGGTTTCAGAGAAGAAATTGAATGTGTTGTGATGGAATATACTAGTGGTGTGAAACTGTCAATGGAATCCTGTTTCAGGACTACCAAAAACTCCTTCCTCTGATTTCTCGGTGTTCTTGCTGATCACTTGAAGGTCATTAAAAACACTTCATAACTACGTGTTCTTACAGGTTTTAGTTTAATTACAATAAAGGGTCCTTCAGCACTTTGAAAACTAGCAATGAAACTTTAAGAGTGGCAAGTATGTATAATGGATAGAGCGTTGGGCTTCAACCGGTGAACCCAAAGTTTTTTCTCTCCTTATCTATGGAGCTCAGACTTGGGCAAGTTATTAAGCCTATTCACACCTCTTTCCCTTCATTCACTAAAAGTGTGATGAGGAGTTGAGATTGGCCCTCTGGCCCTGTCAGTTATCTCCATGCATGGGAAGCCTACTTGTGTACAGCTGTAGATATGTAGGTTCTCTGTATGATCTGAAACCCTATGTGATTGGTCTCCTGATCTCATGGAGAATCTGCATCTGTTCATATGTACCCATGTGTAGTCTTTCCTTGAAGAACTGAAGCGACATGCGGATGGAGGGGGTTGCACAGCACAGTCCCGCTCCCCTTCCACATTCTCTGTATGTGTCTTGAGGAAGGATGTGATTAGTACTACTGTCTCAGCCAGGCAGCCCAATTCAACCTAACTCCTGATGCAGCTATGCAGCGACACCAATGCAGCATCTGCTGAATCCCGTGAGGGAGTTTTGGCCTCAGAAGACTTTCTTGAGGGTAAGCCCCTGCCAGCCAGGTGGGTCAGCTCAGTGCCATATTGCTGGCACAAGTCTGCATTGTGGATCAGGCCCAGGAATCCGAACATGCGGGGGCACTGCTATTCCGTTCCACCCCCTCCCCATCTCCCTCCTGGCCCCTGTGTGGCCGTACCTGAGGTGGTGGGTGTCTGCAGTCCATCACCGCACAGACCCAGCCGCTTCCAGCTGAAGCCAGGCCGCCCTCTCCAGTGTGGTCACATTTGCAGCTGCCGTAAAAGTGCATTACGCCATCTTAACATGCATTCCAACAGCATAACAGCCAGTTTGTTAGGATTGGACTGTAAGTCTCTGAGGCCTCTTTGGATTGTTCCCTCCTTGCTCTTAAGCCCAAGAATATGATGTTGAGCATCAAAAAGTGGCTCTCCATTTGGTAATGTTTGCTTAAAAAATGCCTGCTGCATGGTGAGATAAGTTTTGCAACCAGTTGTTTCTATGGACCTTTGGCTTTGCCTCCTGTGTGGCAAAGCGTAGCCCACTAAGGGTTTGGTCCAGTCAGCATCTTGAACTGATGGCAAGGACGGGCAGAACATAGAAAGGGCTACATGTCCCTTCCAAGATGTTGGCCAGGAACTGGAGAACAAAGTCAGTCAGAGAGGCAGGTCCCTCAGTACCCCAGGCTTGTCATTGGGAACAGATGACTTGTTTCAACATGTTCCTAAGTCCAACTGAGCCCTTATATCCTTGCTTGGCCTGACTAACCTTCCTGAGCAGTGGAGAACCCTAATGGAATAGTCCCCTGGCCTAGAGTCTATTACCTTTTTGCTATTTCCTGGCAGGTGCATTGCTTATGTGGCGAATGAGCCCTGAGGCACGTCGGGCTCTTGATGGCAATGGAGCTGGGAATCCAGATTTTAGACCGAAACCTTTATTGGCATGATAAGAATCCAGATTTGAGGTTGCCGTCTTTGAGCAACCTGGCTCGGAGTTCCTGGCTGTTAGGTTCATGCTCAGTGTTAAGGCCCGGGCCCAGTGTATCCACAGCCTACCTGAAGGCACAAAATTGTGTCATTTTGTGTTTGTGAATAGTGTTGAACCAGGGAGACCTGGGTTGGAATCTCCACTCAGCCATGATGCTCGCTGGTTGACCTTTGGCCCAGTATCTCTGTCAGCCTGACCTGCCTCCACAGGGTTGCTGTGGATAAAACCAAGGGGCTGGGAGATCCATGTATCCCACCCTAAATTCCTTGGAGGAAGGGTGCGATCTTCATATTGGAGTTTTAATTTTCAATTGTCAGCTGCCTCTGGATAGAATTGTCGTGCTTGTAAATGGCTGGTGATTCTCCCACCCAGATTAAGAGCAGTCTTCAGTTCTTCCCTGCTTTTGCTAGACTTTTCTTTGCCATTTACTGTCTCTTCCTGAGGTGGGGAGGAAAACAGGTGATGGATGGTTTTTGTCCTGTAGGTTACGCACAGCCCTGGGGCACCTGCCATTCTGTGGCACCACCACCTTGTGATGAGTCCCTTTCTCTGTCCAGTGGCAGAAGGACACAGCTGTGAGGTTCAGTATGAGACACTTCCCTGTGCATTTTCTGCAGCACTGGTGTCTGGGCTGCCAGTGCGTGATCTGTCAAAGTGCCCTCCATGAAGAAAGAGCCGAGCAGGGGGCCTCATGTTAAAGTCAAAGGAAGAGCTGCCTTCCTTTAGCCTCCAGCTATGTATGGAGCTTTGCTCTGGGCTTGGCAGTAAATAAATGGTGGGGGTGCGAGGTAAGGAAAGGTAGCCTTTCAGATGGAAACACAGCCCACTTTGCTCCCTTGTTAGATCTCCGTACTCCTCATTTCTGAGAAAGTGGGCTTAGTATTGGGTTGAGAAACAGTGATTTAGTCAAAATCACCAGAGAGGTTATGAATGAGCTAGTTTTTAAATTAGGGTTCTCACAGATCAAAGTCCAAATGTCTAGACCATGTTTATCAGTCTTTATCGGTGTTTTTTCCCTTCTTAATAACTAAAATCTGGTTTTATGTAGGTGATTGTTTGTATGTTGCTGTAATCCTTCCTTGAGGATTAAAAGGGGAAAAAAACACAAACACCTTTTTGTGGAAGTGCAAATTGACGCAGGCTCTCCTAAAACAAATATTCACTAACATTTTTAAGAGGGCTGTGGTCCTAATTACCGGTATACTTATCAGGGAATAAGTTCATTGAACTCAGTGGGCTTTACTTCTGAGAAAAAAAATGTATAGTGTTGCACTGCACATGTTCTAAAATCCCCAAACAGTCAGGTGCAAATTTTGTAGGTAGTTTTTTTTAATTGAATTCACACATAGCAAAACTCAGTTTTACCTTCCCAGCTTCCTTTGTATGACCTGAAAGCTAAGTTCCATGGTAAAAATTTTTTGAAATGCAAGTATTGCAATGAAAATTTAGCAAATCATCATGTTCACAGTATGAGCAAATTTGTTTCAGCTCTGTTACCAATTTTTCTCTCCAATGCAATTTCCTGCTGAGTTGATTCCAAGTTTCAGCAGTTGGGGTGAGAGAAGAGATAGAAACTGCTTCACACTTATGTCTGGTTCATACATTCTTGCCTGCACCATTCCCAGCTGTCCATAGGTAAACCTTCACATGATCAAAAATAAAACATGTTAACCATGTGGTTACAGATATCACTGACAGCAGTTCTGCTACAATTTAGAGATCAGAAAATGACACCGTGATCCTGGGAATTGTTACTGGCCACGTCATGTTTGGAGACTCAGCTTCTCCAGATATGTCTTATCAGAAGATGTAATATGTGTCTAACCAACTGCTGAACAAATTCCCCTGATAAAGAGCAACAAAACATATCAGGAATTATTTATTAAATGACTAGTGCACCTTGTTGGCTTTGCCAGCTGCATTCTCTCATACTTTGGTTAGAACATTAGCAATCAGTAATGTCAAGATTGTTTTTCACGAACCACCAGTATATTGTATGAAATAGCCCATAGAGCCTAACATGTGTCAGCAAACAATTTCTCAGTAGGTCAGATAAGTACCCATGTGTGTGTTCCTTCCCTTCTAGTGTGCGGTTTGGCTTGCTTGCTTGTGTCATCTATCTTGTTTTTCTATTCCTTGAATCATAAAGCTATCCTTTGCTGTGAGGCCACTTGTTTTCTCTTGCCCTGTGCTTTAAGCACACAGTAATTGGAATGAGGGGAATTAATCTATACCGTGATTGATGTGTGAAATAGTGTATTGTGTGTGGAGGATGCTGCCTTGGGAAAGGGAACTGAATTTAGATCGTCTTTGGGGTCCTACCTGCTGTTAGTCTAGGATGCAAGATTTAGAAGCAAAGAGTAGATCAGCCGCCTTTGAAATGTGTGTAGGTAATCTCTGGGTGAATGAATCACAACCAATATTTCTTCCCAGAAACCAAAGTTCAAGACTGTTGCATAATTTTGAAATCTGTGAAGAGGACCGGAACAGATCTTTTGACACATTCTGGCTAAGGAGTAAGATCTATTGACTAAGATGAAAGGGTGATATTTTCATGCGTGTGTCCTTTGGGACAAAATAGTGGTTTCTGTGGTGAACTTTTTCTAAAGGGAAAGTTAAGCTGTGAGAATTGTCCTTAGCCATGCTGCCATGTACTCTGAAGCCTCACAACTAATTAATGCCTGGGGACAGGAGTTGGGCTCTGTGGCTTCCCCCCCTGTCGTCTCTGCTGCCAACTGCCTTTGCTGCAGAGCCTCTGTGTCTCAGCCAGTGTAGTATTAGAAATACTGAGACACAAAATGACTAGTCAAGGAAACTTCTCCTTCTTGTCATCCCCAAGGAGAGCCCTGCTGTTGCCACCAGAACACCCATCCCTCTGTCAGTCTGGATGACACGTGGGGGGAGGAGGGGAAAGGGGTGCAGACAAATGGATCAAGCTTTGATGCCATCTCTGTAATGATGTCAAGGTCAGACACCACCTCTATAGCTAAGAGGGTGAGCTATAAATGTTCCTGGTTCAGCTCTCACCTCTGCTGTGAACTCACTAGGTGGCCTTAGACAAGCCCTTCCCTCTCATCCTCAGCCCTCCCCCCCATCCACAATATGGAGTTTATAACACTGACCTACTTTACAGTATTATTATATGGATGACAAGATAATGTGTGTTGAAGTGTTTTGAATGTTCTAAAGTGCTCTAGAAATGCTAAGTTTAAGTACTGGGCTATTGTTCAATGGGTTATCAGTCGTTCTCAAACACCTTGTGATATTTATTTATTGCACTTCTATCCTGCTCTTTGGCAAGTTTGGAGCAGCTTCTATGGGGCTTCCAGCCAGACTCCTATCCAGACACTAACCACGGTGAGACCTGCCATCCTCTTGTTGATGGTACAGCATCTTGGGGATCTCCCACCAATGGGAAATGTGAAGCAGACATTGGTGATGGAATGGAGGAGATGGGCAGGGGAAATAGAAAGGGGATCTTGGAAACTGACTGGGTTGTCAGCTGTCCTCGTGCTGACCGGGGAATCTCAGAAATACCATTCACTTGCACTTCTAAATTCCCACTTATAATGTGATGAGGACAAGCAGAAATTCCTGTTGTAAGCCGCCTTGGGTCCCTTTGGGGAGAAAGGCGGGATATAAATATTGTAAATAAAATAAGTAAATAAATAAATGTCAGAGGTGCACCAGAATCCGTTTAATGGCCCAGCACACTTCAAGTCACAACACTGTTCCTTGCGAGCAAGTCAACTAGTTTCTTCAGAAGAGCTGCTACAATCTCGACCTGAGCAGTCTCTAGTTGAAGATTTTAATTTTGACTAAAATTGAGATGGAGGCAAAATGGGAGGGGCTGAAAGTGGCAGCAGTTTCCAGGGAGGGGTGATAATATTCAAAACTTGGTGGAGGGGAAGGGGCTTACCAGTTTAGGGGCAGCAGCATTGTCCTTGGAGTTTTTAAAAATGGTTTTGCTGTGGCTGCTTCTGGTGAATGCCATTGTTTTTCCCGATTAGTGCTTTCCTGGGAATAAGCCCCTTTGAACTCAATGGGACTTCTGAGTAGGCATACCTTGGATGATCATGATAGGACTGTCTCACTGTTTAGAGCTGTCCTCTCTGGTTGGAACGGGGTGGGGGGGGGAGGAGACGAGAGGAGAGACAGGGGCCGCTAAGAGCGGATGGTGAAGTGGGGGGCAGGAGAGGCTCTGTTGCCTCCTCCTTGCTGTCTCTGCCTGGGCTGTCGTCATGTACACACTTTCCCAGTGTGTAAGTCCCATTGAACACAATTTCCTGTTCTGGTGGTGCCTTTCCAGCCTCCCCTTTACTTCTTCTACTTTGAAGTGGGAATTCTCAGTTTTCACTGCAGTGACCTCCACTCGGGCGGAATATCTGAGTTTCAAAAAAATTTTTTTTTGTACTGGGATTCAGAAGTGGGTGGGATTTGTTCCTCTGCAGTTCTTACTCCTTTTGTAGTATACTCTTCCACTCAGTGCCAGACTAGTTTGCACCCTAGGCAAGGCTAACTGCTTGCATCCCTCCCCCCAATTCTTTCCCCGTAAGACTTTCCCCATAAGACATGGACTCTTTTTGTGCCCTCACAATGGCTAAAAAACTGATTTTAAAAAATTGGAAAGACAAGTGCCCTCCAAGTAGTACCCAATGGATTGAAGGCCTCTTATACCTGTCGAACTTTGAGCGAATGGCATACCGAAGAATTGAGACTGAATATTTTTGAGAATATTTGGAAGCCATTTCTTGAAGTATGTGTTTGATGTATAAGCCACTACGGGAAGTATGTAGAAATAATCATTGTTTAGATTGTTTTAATATCCTTTTTTTTTTTTACACTTCATGAGCATGGGTGTTTTGTTTTTTGTTTTTTTTTTCTAATACATATTAAACTTAAAACGGAGATTAAATCTGGAAGCCATCTCGATCTCCCAAAGGAGACTGCAAGCCTTTTGAACAGACAGCAAGAGCTGTCATTTGCCAATAAGATCTGGCTGCCTATCTTGAAGAGGACTGTGACTGGTCGGCGTTCCCCGCCCTTTTCAGTTTAAATGCCCCCAGTGTTCTACACGGACAACTGTCATCTAGCAGTAACATACTGCATTACCTTGACAAAGTCTCTGGTGTGAGACGAAACGTCGGTACGGGATATAAGGACTCTTTTCTTGCCTGTGACTAGAGGTTTTATGCACATAACAACTCATGTGTGTTAAATGAAGATTCTTTAAACCACCTTGCAAGTTTTAAGTCTTTATTTCCCAAAAATAAGATACATGGCTGTAAAACCCTTAACTATTGTTTCATTACAATTGCTTCAAGCCATGAAAGCTTCCACAGTACAATAATACATATCAATTTATTTATATATTTTCCTTTTTTCACCTGTCAACTACTTAAACTGTATATTCTATTCAAAATATTTACATATATCAAAGCACATGTATTTTTTTGTTTTCCTTTATAAAATGAAATATATTTTTTTAAAAAATTAATTATATTCCATAGCACTGCTGTGGTATTTGTCTTAAAATAAAATAAAAAAATATAAATTGTCAGTTGCATTTTTTTACATGGGTTAAAAAAACCCAATCTGTATAAAACGGTACCTTTCTGAGGTCTGCGCCCTAGGCGACTGCCTAGTTGGCCTAATTATAGCACCGACCCTGCCTCTACTCTTGAATTAGAATATTCAGTTTTCTTCCACATCTGTATTTACAAGCAATTTACCGTACTTTCACATTATTTCCTGTCTTCTAACGTTCTGCAATACCACCATGCTTCTAAGGGCCCATGTCTTTAAACACATTGTTAGACTGTTTACTGGGGGGGGGGGATTAAATAGCTGCAGGGGCCCCAATCCAGATTGGAGTTCCTTGCACCTGCCATTTATCCCCCCCCCCGTCCCACACAAACACTGTGTTTTAAAGGTATGGGCTAGTTGCAGCTGCTAACCTCACTGGGGTGTTGGAGAGTTACTCCCCTCAGTGTTTCTCTAAAGCCACCTTCAGATGGCGTTTCCTTTGAATTTAACCTAAACGAAATTCCCAGGTGAATTTGGAGGTACCTGTCTCAGCAAAACTTGTGAGGAACCTTATGGAAAGCAAGCAAAGTTTCAATGAGACTGGCAAAGCTTCTCTGAGACTGGCAAGGTGGGGAGAAACTCATCTCTCCGAGAGAGAGGTTCATGAGAACCATTCCTAAAGACTCATAGGGTTGATCTATAGATGAGTTGAATTTCCCCAATCCAGTCTGCGGCTGGAAGCTTCCTTTTTTGCTCTGTGGTTTAAACAGTGCTCATATGCAGCGGGGTACATTTGTAACCTGTAAGGAATAAAAAGAGAGACATACGGAAAACTGAACAAAATCCAGACATTAAAAAAATGGAAGTGTGGCACATGGCTAAGACATTGGGATCACTCTGGAAGACAGGTAAGGTCATGCCGTACCTCAGCATCACGGATGAAATTTGAATGGGAAGAAGTTTGCATGCCTTTATGACTGGATGATATCAGAAGGTCATCAGACAGTTACCTGACCTAAAGCAGGGTTATCCTGTTTACACCTTCTTGTCCTGCAAATGCTGCATAATCCTGATTTAAAATGTGATTCCAGGTGCGCACAAACCTTACCCAAGTGGCATTTCATGTGCCCAGTTTTGCTTTTAAAATGGACCCTCAGACATTCCACGGGGCAGCATGAGCACACCGGTGTAGTATCTGCGTGGATCACGGATCCCTAGTGTGGTAACACTGCCTGTGCAGGCAAAACAACACTGTTTCAACCCCAGCACATGGGATGCTGCATGGGTAAGTGTGTTTTGTTCCATTTAAATCAGTCTTGAGAATGGTCACAGCTCAATTACCTGTTGATAGCAATAAGCTAATTACTAAATTAATTGGATGGTGAAATATCCTGAAACCCCCATGGCAATCAGTTTTTTTCCCTTTAACCTCTTTCCTAAATGTAGGTCACAGTTAGAGAAGTTTGAAATCCTTGCCAAGTTTCTAAGAGTAAAGCCAGTGTTGCTTATTTAGATTTGTAGGCCACTGGCCACCCTATACTCATATATCCCCATCACGTCTATCTTTATACGCACCTTGGACCATAAGGAAGGCTGAGCGCCAAAGAATAGATGCTTTTGAACTGTGGTGCTGGAGAAGACTCCTGAGAGTCCCTTGGACTGCTAGGAGATCAAATCAGTCAATCCTAAATGAAATCAACCCTGACTGTTCCCTGGAAGGACAGGTACTAAGGCTGAAACTCAAATATTTTGGCCACCTAATGCGAAGAGAGGACTCTCTGGAGAAGACTCTGATGCTGGGAAAGATTGAAGGCAAAAGGAGAAGGGGGAAGGCAAAGGATGAGATGGTTAGACAGCATCACCGATGCAACGAACATGAAAATGAGCGAACTCAGGAACATAGTGGAGGATAGGAAGGCCTGGCGGGACATGGTTTATGGGATCACGAAGGGTCAGACACGACTTGATGACTGAACAACAACAAGTGGGTTAAATGCTGCTTTTTTCTGTTTACAAATGGTGGGAACTGGGTGGAGGGAAAGAGGTTCGATCCTAGCTGTTTTAGTTTGGGCGTGCCCATCACTGTCCCGGTACTACTGCTTTTGAATCCTGTGAGGTAGGTTGCTCCTCAGATTTTACACATGGGGAACTGAAGCAAAGAATGTGTGTATTGGCAGAGGTGGAACTGGAACCCATCCGTGCCAGCTTCAGGCCAGATACTCTAACCACTGAGAACATTGTATATGTATGTGTAACATTCTGAATGAGCGTGTTCAGCTAGTATTTGTAGTTGCGCCTCCTGGCATGCATGGCAAGATATGAGATGCCCAGGGGATTTCAGTGCAGTGGCTTGTCAGTAATACTTTTATGGGGGGGGGGGGAAGCAGTCACACATATGGTCTGAAAAAACTGATAAAAGGCAGCTTCAAGCTCTGTGTGGTTGACAAGTGTTAACAGGCCTGTTTAGCTCAGATGTGGAGAGTCCCCATGAAGAGACTGGACACGGGCTAAGGTTGCTAGCTTCCCATTGTTTTCCTGTTTACATCCACCTCACTGGGGCTTCACTTCTAGGAATTTGAGTTCTTTGAGGTTCCCTTGTTTCCTGATAATTTGAATTGGCCAGGCCTGCTTCTCTGGAGTCTGGGCCCGTAGGCTAAAAGTGCAATTGCCTATCCCCTGCTAACTGGGCACAAGAGGCACTTTTTCAATTGGTGCTTCTCTTATAGCAGGGGGAGAGTAACTGCTCCCCTTTCACCCTAACACAGTGTCTTTTCTGGTGGCTGTTTGCTGGTGGTGTTCTGCATCTTTTTTTTTTTTTTTTAAGATTGTGAGCCCTTTTTGGGACAGGGAGCCATTTAATCATTTGATTTTGTCTGCAAACTGCTTTGTGAACATTTTGTTGAAAAGCGGTATATAAATATTGTTAATCATAATAATAATTGCCTGGATTCAAAATCTCCAAACATTCCACATAGCTGCATTTTAGGGAGAGTTGCAGAGGTGTAGATCTTATTAATCCCAAAATATTTTGTCTTTTCCAGAGGTGGAAATTTTTTCCTGATTTGTTTTCAGGGTTGTGGAAAACCAAATGTCAGAAAATTGCATTCCTCCTGGTCATTATCCAGGTGAGTTGCTTTCCCTCATATACTGAGACATAATTTTTCAGTTCTGCCCCAGGTCTGTTTGCCTGAACATTTGGTGCTGAATCTTAGGCATATGAAAGATGTTTCCAATCCTGTTATAGCAGACATCTACAGAGAGGCTCTTCCTCTTAGACCAGTGGTTCCCAAACTGGGAGGCTCCTGGAAGCTAGCCAGGGGAGCCACGGTGCCATGGAATCCTCTCGGGAAAACAGTGCAATGCCAATTGGCAGGCATTAACATAATGTAATGGGAAGCCAATGGTCAAGGGAGCCAGTGGTCGCCAATGGTAAAGGGAGCCACAGGTCAAAAATGTTTGGTCAAAAACACTATCTTAGACTATTGTCAGGCTCTGGTTTTCTCACCTTGCATGTTGTATAAACATCAAGCAATATTGCAAGACCTTTTTCATTGGCCTAGCTAGCTAGTGGTGATAGAGGCAAAACCAGTGGGTGCAGGGGCATAGTTCAGTGGGAGCTTTGCTCACAGAAGGTTCTGGGTTCAGCCCCCAGCAACTGAAGTAGCAGGGAAAGACCTCTGCTGTGAAACCCTGGAGAGTTGCTGTTGGTCAGAGTATCTGGTAGAGCAGGGGTTCTCAACCTGTGGTACACATACCCCTAGGGGTACGTGGACTGCAGGTTGGGAGTACGCGAGATGCTGCCCATTATCAGCTGCTGCGATCAGCAGCTGATAACGGGCAGCGGACCCCCCTCAAATGTGATTTTGTTTCTGGCCAGGCACGCCCTCCCTCTCGCGCCGCAACCTGGAGGGAAAGGCTACAGCCCTGCCAAATCAGTGCAAGAGGGAGAACCCGCCCAGCTACGCCAAAACCCGGGAAAAACGGCTAAATTGTCCCCCGAAGCTCTCCTTACCTCTTCACATGGCTGCCGCCATGTTGGATCTCCTGAAATCTCGCAAGATCCAATATCGCGGCTTCCAAATCTCACAAGCCAAGATCCAACATGGCGGCGGCCGTGAGAAGAGGTAGGGAGAGCTTCGGGGGACAATTTAGCCATTTTTCCGGCCTGCGTCGCGACCAGGCAGGTTCTCCCACTCGCGCCGCAACCCGGAGTGAAAGGCTACAGCCCTGCGGGAATCAGCAGGGCTGTAGACTTCCCCTCCGGCTTGCGGCACAAGCAGGAGAACCTGCCCGGCCGTGCCGCAGGCCGGAAAAAATACTGTTGGGGAGGGGGTATGTGGGACTTTGGGGGTCATGGGGTATGCCAACCTTTGGGGGTCTGCATAGGGGGTACATGGACCCCTAAAGGTTGAGAAACCTGCGGTAGAGGGCTTGATGGTCTGATTCAGTATTGAGCAGCTCCATATAGTCAGTAGGACAGGGCGTTTCTCATGTTTTTATTCAGCTTTAATATATGTAACACATTTGACACATAATATTTGTTCTAAGCCAGTAGTTCTCAACCTTTTTAGCATCGGGGCCTACGTTTTAAAATTACACTCTATCGGGACCCACCTAGCTTCACGAGACTTTAAAAAAAAAAAAGGCGATCTAGAAATAAATAATATATTTCTTTATTTACAAATGACTTGAGGGGCTTAGTTATGTGACCCAGCCTTCAGCTGCCCCCACTACCTGACATTGACGGACTTGGGGAAACACCCCCCCCCAAAAAAAAGAACGCTCAAACATTTATCTCCCTATAGTTACACAAGCTTGCAAACTGCAGGAGCTCAGCTCTTTGAACGGCAATTAGCAACTATCTGACTTCTGAATAGCATTAGGGTGTGTGGCAATTACTTATCTGATCTTTCCATCACCTGGGACCCACAAGAAATCAGGTCGCGACCCACCAAGTGGGTCCCGACCCACAGTTTGAGAAACACTGTTCTAAGTCATTACCTTCTCAGAGCTCTAGGGTGATTGGCTTAGAAACTGAAATAAATGAGTAAAGGAGCAGAGCAGAGGGAGATACACTGGAGTGCATAATTTTTTCATAGGCAAGTTGTGGTGGTGGTGGTTAGTAGGGCTTTAAATTGAACTCAGCCCTAGAACCTCTGGAACACAGAAAATATTTCTGAGCATGCAAAAAGTTTATTTCTCTCACCACTAACGTATAGCCTCTCGCTATTATTTATTTATTTTTCACATTTTTATACCACCCTTCCTCCAAGGAGCTCAGAGTGGTGTACATATTTCCTCCCCTCCTTTTTGTCCTCACAACAACCCTGTGAGGCAGGTGGGGCTGAGAGATAGTGACTGGCCCAAGGTCACCCAGGAAGCTTCGTGGCTGAGCAGGGATTTGAACCTGGATCTTCCAGGTCTAAGTCCGACTCCCAAACCACTACACCATCCTGGCTACCCTTATGCGAGATTAAGGGTAGAACCGTCAAAGCTGGTGCCCCACAGCTTTAGCCGTAACGCAATTCCGTTTAACAACTGTCCACAATGCATGCATTTGGCACAAGTGCGGCAATAGTGGCGGAGTAGAATTTGGCTTTCATTCTGGAGTCCTAGCTCTCCCCTACTACTCCATGGTTAAGGCCTCTTCCTCCACCCATGGAAAGTGGCCGAGTGTAATTATGCAGAAAGCTCCATTGGAGCTATATCAATAAGACAGACGTCTGTTGTATCATTCTCTCTCAGTAAGGCATTTCTTCTCCCCAATTGCTCATATAGAATCATAGCCTAATAGCATCCCATTAACATAATTGCCAACACAACTAGTGTTCCGTGTCTCAGAGCCATTTACTTACTTTACGATAAAAAAAACCCTACCAAAACCAGCCCGAGAATCACGCTGAGGAGGTTCATAGGGAGGATGCTTTGGCTGTCTGCCCCCCTTTTTGGTGCTGTTTTGTTGTTTGAGACCCGGGTGGCAGAGGATAAACATGGGAGGGGTGGGCTCAGCTGCAGGACGTGGGATGCTGAGCAGTCCGACCAGACTCCTGAGCAGACGTGTGCTAAGATCTAAACGGATTCTGCCAGGCGAAATGAAATTCCCATTATTTTTAATTAATCCTTAATTAAAATATATTACTCCGCAGATTCCGCAAATCTCTCTTAATATGCAAATGCAGCCCATTCAAGGATATTTACATATCATTAATTAAAACGGCACATTCTTTCAGTCTAACAAGCTGAGGGCCATGGCTGCTGCCACACTGGCACACGACAACTGGTCCTGGCACCGCCAAGGCCAAACAGTACAAAGATGTTCAGTGTCGGCCACTCAGCAAGGGGTTACAGCACCGTCCCGTCGTCACCTATAGAACCTCAGGTGCCAGCCTGTCCTGCCTAGGGTCATGTGCTGCGTCACCCCTTGTGCACTAGGTCAACTAGCTGCAAAGAAGTCGCCATTTGGTATGAGACCAAGCGTGCCCTCATAACATGCAGCAACTCCAGGGTACCCAATTCATTATCTGTGGCAACCTTTCTGTAACCTCTTAACAAACAGCACGTGTTATGTTTGTGGTCTGTTTTGGCAGGAGTTCTCCATGAGCATAACATACAACCTGTTCTATGGAGTTGTATCATGGCTGCTGTGGGAACAGAGGAATGATCTGAACACCCTACAGTGACCCTACACTTTGCAAAGGCAGAGGGCATAGTCTGGTATAAGCAATTCTTCCTAACAGAGAAAAGCATGAGAACTTGACCAAGGAAGTCACTGGCTTAGCTTCGGGAAGATTCTTAATTAACTCGTCTCTTCCCCTAATTAGCTCATTTGGCCATCTCTACTTGGTCTAGAGTCTCAAGAGGAGCATACGTTTTGCAAGCTTTCCCACAGGAGCAAAGTGGCTGGTGGTTTTGTTGATGTCGTTCCATGCACACTTCTTGCAACATCTCGCCTGAGTTTCATGGTGTAATAATGTCATTTCACTGTCTAACTAGGGCTACAGCCAGATTTGGGGAGTAGGAGGGGCTGAAGGAGAGAGACATGTTGTGGAGGAGGAGTCCAGCTTGGCTTATGTCATTTATTTTATCAAGGAGCAGCATGAAGGAATGTTTTTTTGGTTTTTTTTTCTTCCCCAAGCACTACATGAACAGAAAAATCCTTCTGGATTTCTGCTGGATATGACTTTCAGATTTTGTCACCACAGCTGAAAGCTTTTGTGTTGAGGGAAACAAACAGCCACTTTGCATCTTTTGAGAAGCAGAAAAATGTGACCTGAACTTCTGACTTTCATGCTTTTGAGTGATATAGAAAGGGGGAACTTGCACATCACTGAATGAAATTTGTGCATCTTGGCACACAGGAAATGTTCACATTTTCCCCTTTGTCTCCTGCCCTGAGGAGATGGCGCCCCAGTTAAGGAATTTCCCATTCCGGGAAGTTCTTCTTTAATCCTCCTCACTGGCTTCCAGCAAGCAGGTTAAGACAACTTTATTTCAGAGAGCTTTTATTTGAAGTTGATGGCAATTTTAATCTTGGCTTAATCCAGGCTTAATCTTGGCCTGGGGTGATCTGGGTATGGATGTTGATTTATGAAGTTGCTTTTTGCATTTTACTATTTGCTGTTTTATTTTTCAGTGTTGTACTATATGGTATGCTATGAGAGCAATGTTATGGAGTGATACACATTTAATAAGCAATTAATGACTAATAACAGTCCATAGGACTGATCAAAATTTGGCTTATGCTAGTAGCTTCTTACATTTAAATTGTCAGGTGGTTACGCAATGATCATGTTAATGAAACAAGGAGAATTCAGTCACAGTGTGGATGCCAATAAAGATGTTGGATCTGGTAACAACAAGAAAGCTCGTGTGTTAGTTGCCAAATAACCTTGCACCCCAGTCCTAAACACATTTATTTGAAAGCAAGTTCCAAGGAGTTCCATGGGAGTTGCTTCAAAATAAGTGTACTTAGGATTGCAGCTCAGAATGAGCCAAAGTACACATTTAGGTGCAGTTGGAAGATATGTTGATATGCATTTATATTCCTATTTTATCATGGACAGCCGGTTTTCACACCCATAAACACCCTCTCCTATGTCCTTTTCTCCCCTTTCTCAGTTGTCCACACAAAAGCTGTTAGGCTGCAGTCCTGTGCCCCTTACCTGGGAGCAAGTCCCATTGAACTCATTGGGTCTTCTGAGCAGACATATTGACTTGCACCGTGAGTCATATTTCAATAGATAGTACAGTAATTGTCATATGCATGTATGTGTACACACACAAACACACACACACACACACACACACACACACACACACACACACACACACACACAGAGGTACTGAGATTATCAACTGGTGAAATCCAAGGGACCTGCAATCCCAATTATATGTGTCCTTTTATTTTATTTACTTTAAATTTCTGTCCTGCAATTTCAAATCCCACATTCTTCAGCCAGATATATTTTCAGAGGACAAGGGCTGGGAAGGTGGAAGCAAGTTTTCTTATGGCCAGTGGCCTTTCTCAGGAGTTGGAGTTGCAAGCATGGATCTGCCAAACGCATCAACGCATGCCAAAAATCATGACATGCTATAATTCAGAAGAATGGGCATTTGTCTTATTCAGAAAAAAATTGAATGCTCTTGTTCAGTCAGGGCATTTGGAAATCCTAACTCAATGTTAAAGGATAATCTTGAAAGCATGGCTGAATATAAACACATGGAGTGAACGGTTGTTGAGCTCAGTGAGGAGGGTCACTCTCAAGGGGCTCTGTGGGCCAAGTGGTCATCGAGTTGGGGAGAAGTTGACCCGTGTGTGGGGTGTCTCGGAGCTGCAGGAGTGTAAGCCAGGCAAATCTGAAGTGTTGGAGCAGGCTGTCCACACGGTTGTCTTTGTACTAATCTAGCTAACAGGAGCATCTGTAATGCAAATGGAAAAAGTGCTGTTTGTGGGAAGTGTCCCCGAATAAATAACCTCTGAGTCTTCTCCTTCTCTATCAGCTGGTGACATTCTGCATATCTCTTCCCTGCTGCACCAGCCCAAGACATTTAATGATGTGGTGCTTCTTATGGAAACTGATGTCCATGTTAAGTGTTTCTACTGTCACAAAGTGGGGGGGGGGGAGGGAGGGATGGCAGGGACTGTTTTATCTCCCCCTTTGTTTTTAAAGATGGTGCATTTAGTTGTGTTTTTCACACATTATCCGCTGCTGCTGCACTTCCACTCTCTTCTCTCCCCACCCCCATAGAAACGCACCCACTGCTCCTTCTTAGCTGCTGGAGGATTTCATTAACTGAATGAAGTAAAAAATAATCAATTTCAGATGTTCCCGGTGTTTGTGGTAATGGTCTCTCTAACCATTCTGATTAGCTGTGTGAGATGGAATTTTTCTTTTAAATTACAGTGTGTTGACATTAAATATAGGGAAACTTTGAGGGTGGGGAGAGGGGGACAAGGGGTGGGGATGGGCTTCACATTTATCCTTGTCTTATTCCTTTTGCTCTCGTCATCATTTGCTTCATCTTTCTTGCCCTGCCCCTCCCCACCCCTCCCCCAACACACCTCTGGTGGTGTGTGTGTGTGTGTGTGTGTGTGTGTGTGTGTGTGTGTGTGTGTGTGTGTGTGTGTGTGTGTGTGTGTGTGTGTGTGTGTGTGTGTGTGTGAGAAGCACTGTTTTCTGTATTGCTGAGGAGTCCTTGGATTCCAGGCTTGCATGTTTCCCAGAAGAAGGAGTTCTGTGAATTCTTCCTCTGCTTGGGGGGGGGGGGGGAGAACCAGCACCTACATTGGCAAGCAATGTTTTTATATATATATTTCTGCCCGTCGGCATTAGACGGGGGCTTGTAAAGCTTGAATTCCCAGTTACACAGGGAATTTCAACCCACATATGTTGTGTATCCTTTCTCCTTGAAACCCCCCCCCACTCCTGCAGTTCTAAGGAATGAATATATTACACTTAAAGGAATCCAAGGTGGATTTTCCAGTATTAATTTTATTTTTTCTTTATTTTTAGTCCCTTTTCCCCCTTCTTATTTTTCTTGGTCTCTTTCTCACTCTGTGGGACTATACTTAGGTGTGAATTCAGCAATAACCTGCTGTCGTGTGTGTGTGTGTGTGTGTGTGTGTGTGTGTGTGTGTGTGTGTGTGTGTGTGTGTGCGCGCGCGCGCATGCTTTCATTAGAAGGGAGAATGCTGTTTGTACTTTTCGTTTTGATATACTGACATCTCCGCGCGCACACACACACCAAAGCTCTGTGCAGGGATTTGATCTGAGTGATCCGTCGACCCTGTTGGAACACATTACACACCCTCCCAGACCCCTTACTCTGTCTCCATCTCTGAACCTTTCACTCTCCTTTAATGAGAATCTCTCCTAATTATTTCAGTGGCTGCAGCACAGGGACCGCAGTGTACTTAGATCTCGATTCTGGGGACGTGACTGTTATGCTGATCAAGGCAAGGGATCAATAATTTAGGCTCCAGCTTTAATGGCAGAGCTGAGAGCTTAAGTGTCTGCAGTCAGGCTCCCTTCTGGAGATTTCTGGAGTATTAATGCTTCCCACCAGATTTTTGGCTGCCTGATACCACTGCTCTTTGATATATCCTATATCTTTTGACACACATACACTGATATAAATTTCCTTTCCTTTCCATCAGCACTGACTCAGCCACGGTACCCTCTTTTCAGGTTTTCTTGATTCACCCTTAAAATATTATCTAGTTATTTTCATGAACATCAAAGAGAGAAAATTTCTTTCTTCTCATACACCTCAGATGACCTCCTTTGCTCAATAGGTAAAAAGGTAGTACTTACATATATGAAAATGCATCTCTTCCTGTAGACCGTGGAATATAAACAGGCGCTCTGCATTATGGAGGCCGTGGAATATAAACAGGCGCTCCGCATTATGGAAACCCAGATTTGGCACTCAAGATAATTCATGCAGATGTAAATGCACATCAATTTATTTTGCATAATTTCATCTGCTTTCTAGGGTCTCTCTCTCTCTCTCTCTCTTTTTAAAGAATTTGGATTTGTTTTTTGTTTTTCATGGTCTGGTAGTTGGAACTGGGATTGGCGGGATAGAAATGCAAGGAGTGTGAAGCTCGATGACCAAATGGGTCAGGGAGACGTAAGAATAGTGATGAGCAGACTCTGCTCTGAAAATAAATCAGAATAATATACTAATTCCCTGGATGGACATCTTCCCAGATTGGATGTAGATTGGGCCCCTGGACAACTGTAATAACACTAAGACAACATGAGGTGGGGATAATCATAGTCAGTCAACTTTTAATTTTTGCCTATGTTTAAAGTTATTTACAGCAAACTAAATTACAGAATACAGACTCCCCCCCCCCATCTGCGGGGGATAGGTTCCTGCCCCCTCCATGGATAGTGGAATTTGCGGATAGCAGATCTGCAGATACGCCCCCCCCCTCTAATTTTTAGATAAGCCTCAATTCATAAACATTAAACTAATAATCTCTTAACAGTTTGTATAAATATATATTTAAAAATACTATTCATATCTACAAGATGCTGTAGCAGCCTTCAAGGGGTAGTGGAGTCTTCCCCACCATTCTCCATTTGTGCTGCTCAAGCTCCTGAGGTGTGTTGGTGTGTTGAGGGCAGCTTAATTGAAGTTATTAACTCCCATAATGGCTAGCTGCCCTGGAAACAGCATGCATGCACCAGAGGGTCTAGGGCATTGTTAAAGCCTCCATTCTTGAGATAATTCCTGTCTTCCTTTATCATGCCTTTATTGGCAGTCATACAAGGAACCTTGCATATATCTGCAGACAGGGGTCCAACTGCTGTGTGGGCAGCCTTGATAGTCAGAACTTGTGATCACCAGGACTCTGCTGCATGGGATTTTGTCCTGGACATAATTCATATTGAGCTTCTGAAGTGCAACATGAGGTCAGGTCACATCCCCAAGCTCAGCAGGGGAGCTGAGAAATTGTCCATGTTGCATCATACTTCCAGGGTATTTTGAGTTACCTCCAAAGCACCCCACAAATGAGGGAATGGTTCCCTCCCCCACTACTGTTCCCCCTAAGCTGCGTAATTACACAGCTTGAAGTCGAGGTTCATGTAGCTCAGAGCTCGGCTACCCAGAAGTTGGTGATGACGTGTGATGTTGTCATCAAGTATTTGGAGGCATGGAAGGGCTCTGTGCAGTGGCAGGGAGGGAACACTGTCCCCCCACCCACCCCAAACTCCAAGCGTTAGTGGAGTGTTAGAGAGCACCATGCTAATCAGTGGAGGAGGGATACTCACCTTGATGTAGTGAGTACATTTGTGGACCCTTGTCTGCAGAGAAGTGAGAGGTGGGCAATTATAGCTGGAGTTGCTGCGGTGTGACCAGTAATGAGAATATGATATGAAACTATCTTTACTTGGTTGTGTGAAGCTGTGGCCTGTATGGGCAGGTCCCAGCATGCCAAAGTCTTGTGGTCAGCTTCCGTGTTATAATGTTGGCTTTTGGGGCCGAAGGGCTGATATAGCTTCTTTTCAACAACAGCCTGACAGCACAGTGAAACGGTGCAATCTTAGAGGTGAGCTCCCAGACCTCATGCAATGTCATGGAGCATAGTGGGGCACAACCACATGTGATCCAAGAGTTTGTTTGCACCCCAACATCTTCCGCTACTTTGTCAACGATCCTAGTGCTTATCTCCTGGATTGTGGAGGGCAGACACTTGGAAGAGCAAATAAAGATCATGGACAGAACCTGTATCTTTTCTGGTTCATTTTATCTGCCCCCCCAATTTTATTGAAGTGAAACTTCAAGCAAAATGTGGCGATTCCTTCTTGGTTGAAACAGCAATGGGATTCCAAGGGAATCTGGGTAAGACTAACATGATTTCTCAGAGGGTTCAGTGCATCTTGAAGTTGCTAATACATTTCATCAGAAATAAATTCAAAGGCAGATTTGGAGGTTCCTTCTTGGACAAAACATCTGAGGTATTTTGAGAGAAGCAAAAAGACTTTTGTTAAGACAAGTGGCAGTTCTCAGGATCGGGGTAGTTGTCATAGTGATACTATCTTCCTGGCAAGATCTTCATGTTCTTAGTATCCAGGTCATCCTTGATAACAGAGCTTTCAAAAAACCTTAAAATGTTTGCAACAAGGCTGATTCTAACGAAAAGAGTCAGTGGATTTACAGTATGCATCCTTTACCAGTCAGGAGCCAATAATGGGGATCTTCCCTCAGTTCGGTTAGGAATGGGCTCAGCAAATACAACATTTTTTTGTACAAGAAATCAGAAAATAATTCCTTTTTTCCCCAAGATCTTGGAAAATCCAGATTCTGTCATATTCCCAATAATATCTGCAGAATGTCAGGTCCTGAATCCCTCCCCCAACCAACTCCTTCCCCCAGTCCCAGAACCTTGAAACAGCAGCATCCCAGGTTCCAGGGATCCTGGGAAATATAGGCTTCCATGGTGCCTGAGAATTTACTATGAACATCAGGTACCCTGAAAACTAAGTATTCCAAGGCGTTTTGTGCCTGGGAACACTGCTGTTTTAAGCATTCCAAACACCAGAGAAGAAAGAATGGAAGGCTTGCGGAGCATTGTTTATAGACACTGCCAGATAAGTTTTGAGAGAAGGAAAGAGGGTGACTGTGGTGGTAGGAAATGATGGCAACCTTTTTATGAGTCGGACCTGAACTCTGAAGTTTGGCTCATTAAAAGCTTGTGGAGAGGAGTGAAATATTCAGACCACACACACACCCTACGGAATATTGTGTCATCATTAGCAAAAACTTCTACATTAAAAAAGAAAACTGCCCAAATACTTAACAGAAGATTGTTCTTATTTCTCAGGACTAGGTTGTCGTGCTTTTGTGGAAGCAACTCAGCGTCTCATTTCCTGTTCTGTGGATGTGTGTTCAACTTATTGTGATTCACTACTCGATCTTTCTTAGCAATGTTAAACCTAGCAGATTATCATTGCATCATGGATGCACCAGGATCACCAGGTTTGGGAGTTGGACTTAGACCTGGGAGATCCAGGTTCAAATCCCCGCTCACCCACGAAGCTTCCTGGGTGACCTTGGGCCAGTCACTATCTCTCAGCCCCACCTACCTCACAGGGCTGTTGTGAGGACAAAAAAGGAGGGGAGGAAATATGTACACCACTCTGAGCTCCTTGGAGGAAGGGTGGTATAAAAATGTGAAAAAAATAAATCTTTGAGGACCAGTACGTTTCCAATCCTCAGGAGTCTGTTACAGGGGAGATTCTGTAGCGATATAAGATCAAAGTCTCCAATACTTAGATTTGCATTGATAGAAGTAAGCCCTAGACCCTTGTTATCAAATATATCCTTCTAGACATAAGACACTAAACATGAGCAAGTGTGCACTTTGTTCCGGATTTCATTTTGGCCTGAGTGCAGTCTGCTCTGCCTATTCAATGATGCTGGTCCTTATCCATATTGCTGTGTTGCAGTAGCGCCGGGATTATGCATAGTTTAGGATAAAACAAATGTGCAGCTCATGTTTCAGTGGACTTTTATGTGCACACAGCAGGGTATGCACCTGTTTGTCCCATTCAATATTGGAAAGCAAGACTCATTGATTTCAGTGAAAAGCTGCTCCCAAGTCCATGTGTAGGATGGCAGCCTGCATCAGTCTTCAAGAAGAATCTCTCTGTTTTGCCTACCTGCCTAGCCTTTCTGGCTGTGCATAGAAATCAGCACTGTTTCAATATTCTGTTCAAATGAGAATACGCTAAAAAGGAACTGAAACTCCTATGTGAAGTCTCTCGCACATTCCCTGAGGAAGTCCAGAGTATACTGGACGAAACGTTGGAATATGTATTCTTTTAACGTACAACCGTGGTCCTTAAACCCGGAAATTTTTACTGTGTGTAAAATAAAACTCCTTTTTTTTTCTTCTTCTTTAACCTTCCTTTCCCAGCTCCAGAGATGCCCATCGCTTGACTGCTGCTCAGCTTGAACATCAAATCCCCTCTTAGGTCAGAATAGGCTGATGCTGGCAGGAAAGAAGGGGCAGCCCTAGTTTCTCCTGGGGGCTTTGCACGACTAAGCCAGGAATGAGTGATTGGCCTCGCTAAAGTGTTTAAACACCAGAATTGAAATTAATGTCCCTTCATTGCTAGCTGGGCTGATGATACGTTAACAGCAAACCACCTCGCCAAAGTGAAATGAATGTTTGTTTATCCTCATGAAATATACATCAAAACATGTTTGTGGAAGAAGCCTTAATGAGTGGAAGGACTGGGTTGCATTTGTTGCAGATCTGGGGTGCTCTCCTATGGCGTCATTTTGGAACTTTTTTCACACTAACCTGTCCACAGCTGTGCTTCTGGCACATTAATAGGACTTTAATGGAAATGCCAGTTGATCTGTCCAAAGATATTGATGAGCATTCCACACTCATATTAATCATCTCATTGCGGAAGGAAATGAAGGGGAGGGGCCACTGGCTTTGTCAGCTGCCACTCCAAGTCCAAGCTCTGCCAAGCAGAACTGGCTAGATTGTGTAAGGAAGTGGGAGAAACCTCTGCTCCAGGTGAACTTGGCTGACCAGGACTGACCAGACCAGGAAAATTCTGGGCTTCTCTTTCAACATGAAAATCATTAAGCTCCTGTCAATAAATCCATTACTGTTAATTATATTGAGAGGGCTAACGATTTGTCAACAATATTCTCCCATTGATTTTCATTCATGCCAGATCAGGGACACAGGTTTAATCTCTGCTGGGTGTTTTCAGCTCTTGCAGTGATGCGATTCCCTTCTTTCTCTCTGTCTCTCATGATACAGTTTCCCCCCTAAGTGCTGAATGTTTCTTGATAGGGAACAAGCTACATTTCTTTATGGCTTATGGCAAACTGCCTTGATTACTTCTACTGTTGTACCCATTATGTGAATTAAATATGTATTCAGTTGCACGCTGCTTGCGATGTTATTGCTGGGTGACATATGGTACCAACTCAATTAGAATGAAGCTAGCATTAGATAACCCTTCTGATTGCATGCCTCCCGACCCATTCTTGGGCTGACTGCTATGGTATCAGCTGATCGTGCATGAATGGCAGGCCACAGCTATCCTGTGCTACTAACATCTTGATCACACGGGCAAGGGGCTGTGGGTGGGAGTGTGGCAAAGAGGGACAAGCTGCATATGCAGCCGCCTCCTTCACTTGCTCCTTGATTTACACACTACACAGCATAAACCTGGGTTTATGCATGCACTCTGCATAGAGCTGATGCCAAATTACTTGCCGAATGTACAATTTGCAAAGTCTGTTGCATTCACACTTTATTTTTGAAGTGTACACTTAAAACATCGTGGGTATATGCCTAAAACATCGTGGGTATATGCCTAAAAAAGTGTAACATGTGAAGTGGCTCTAAGGACTGACTCCCACCATGCCTGATTTTTCTTCCTCTTCCTAACATGAGTTATGGAATGAATATGGCCCTTTGGGCAAAAGTGTGTGAAAATACAGATTCATTCCATTCCTACACACCCTGCTATGCATGCATACATACACCCCATAGCATTTCTCTAGCAATGGAAGTTGAAAGTTGACTTTGCTAGATGTTGGTGACTCTATTTCAGATGATTTCAGCTTCTGATTCACCTTTTGAGTATAGACAATCGGCGTTCAAAGTGAGTTCCGGGTCCCAGATAACAGCACATTTAGAAGTTGTTATTGGCTATACCACAGGATTCAAACACTCTACCTTAAGCAAAATCATAGACACCACACAGAAGAAAGCCCTGCACACACCACTCAGGCATCTGCACTGGGATTGATATCTAAGCAAAAAAGCCATGAAACAGAAGGATGTCCCCAGTCAATTTTTTTAAAAAATATACGGTTACCTTTAAAGACATACTCTCACAACCCTTTCAGCCCTTGGCAGATGGAATGTGGCATGGGGAGTCTCCACTTTCTACATCTTCACTCCTTCAGGCTGGGGGGGGGGGGCGGAACCCACCCACCAAAGCTTACAGGACAAAGTAAAGAGGGTGTTCTGCCTCCTGTGGTCACAACTCCTGAAGTAGCTCATCTCCCAGTAGTGCCTCAGATTTTCTGAGAGGGGAGGTGGTTCAATCACCCTGGTCCTGACCTTGAGTAGCGAAGAAGGCACTGGAACAAGAAGCCACTATATTATCTTGAGTAGATCGACCCCACTTTTCCTAAATAAAACAGACTTGCTCTTTAAGTCTTGCTCTCATTCTTGCATGGCTTCTTTCTATGGCTGCTGGGGTGTGTGCCCCACCTCACTGCTGGCCCTGCTGAGAGGAAGCTGCTCTAAAGGTGGGGCATCTGGGCCCCATCCACTGCAGACCTGAACATGGCCATTCTAGCTGCGTCAGCCCTGGGTAAGGTACAGCACACATGGGATTTGCAGCCAGCGGGTGGCGCAGTGGGTTAAACCGCTGAACCATGAGCTGTCGATCGAAAGGTCGGCAGTTCGAATCTGTGCGACGGCTCCTGCCAACCTAGCAGTTCGAAAGCAAGAAATTGCAAGTAGATTAATAGGTACCGCGTCAGCGGGACGGTAACAGCGTTCCATGCACCTCGGTGTTGAGTCACGCCGGCCACATGACCATGGAAACATCTTCGGACAGCGCTGGTTCTTCGGCTTTGAAACGGAGATGAGCACCGCTCCCTAGAGTCGGACACAACTGGACTTAATTGTCAAGGGATACCTTTACCTTTACCTTATGTTTGTGAGAATAGGCCCTGCCTCTTTACTCTTTCCTCAGAGGTATGCAAATTGTTGGCTGGCTCTTACCTACTTTCCTCTAATAATAGCAGCAATATTCATACAGCACTTTACAAAAAAGAAACAAGTTCTGTACTTCAGATAGGGTAAAAGGGAGGGGCCATAGTTCCCAAATTCATTTCCTGGCATTTCCTGGTAGGGCAGTGTGAGCTCTGGCAGCCACCCAAGCCGTGTGGGGCCACGAGGGGCCGCAGCTGCCTGATCCCATGCTGATGCTGATGTCTTCGTCAAGTGTCGGCGTCCGGATTTCCTGAGATGCCAACTGCAACCCGGCTAATGGCATTTTCAAGGAAGGGTGGGGCCAAGAGTGGCAAACAGATTTAAGCAGAGGGTAAAGGAGGGAGGAAACTGAAAATTTGGGCAAGACAAAGAAGGAAAGGACAGTTGGATAAGACAGAGGAGGAGGATGGATGGAAAGACTGAGAATGAGACAGGTAGGTGGTGGAGGTCGTGATGGAACCCACACAGCAGGGCAGAAAGAAGAATGGGGTAAAAGAAGAAGGGTACAGGAGGGAAGACCAGAACAAGCTAGGAGGAGAAGCTAGACTGGAGTAAAAAGCTCGGGGTAGATAGGAGCCAGAAGGAAGGTGAGGGGAGCTGACACTGTTGTGGGATTAGGTTATCCCTGCAGCCGGCTAGGCAGATTGCCCCAAGGAAGATGATGCTCCTGGGGACTCGCTCCAGCTGCCCTCCCCACCGGTATCAACCCCACCGACGTGGGGACTCCATTTAAGAAGGCAATGAAGAAGTCACCTGCATGAGCAGACCAACAGGGGGGCTGCTGGATTGCTTTAACCCTTTGGAGTTTCCAAGAGACAAGTCTTCTCCTAAGCCAGCCCGTGAGAGGGGGGCAATGCTCTGATGAACCACCGTTTGGCCTGTTTCCTAAAGGGCTGTGGGAACTGATGCTTCCTTGCAATCAGCCCAGATACAATACCATGAGACTGGTCTGGGTCATGTTTGCCTTGCATGCATTCAGCAGCAGGTATGCGGGTAAACCTGTCAGGCAACATAACCCCCCCCCCCGCATGTATGCGCCTTTGAATTCCATTGTGGAAGAAAGGTGGGATATAAATGAAGGAAGGACAGGAAGTGAATGACGAGTCTGCTCTCCAAGTCACACTTTTAAGGAAGACAGTAGGAAGGGCAGGATGACTCAGAAAGGGAATGTTAACATGTCTTCATTAGTGTTATTTGCTTCATGTTTCAGCTTCCTTGGTTTTTGGAAAAGCACACAAGAGGAAAGGGGTACAATGAATTTCCTGTAAGCCACCATATTGGCTGTGAAAAAATAAAAGAGCAGAACATGGCAGAAAAGAGCATAGTGCAGGGGCAACATCATCCCTTTATCAGCCATGATGGGGGTGCCATCCACATTCCTTTGCGTCTGTCAAGTGGTTAAGATCCTGCTCCACCTTCCATGCATACACCTCTTTTTTTCTCTCCCCCCCCCTCCGTGTGAAAGAAATTTTTAAAAAACAATAAACCCCCAGCAGAAAGCAAGCTGTGATGCTGTCGTCCACAGCGTTGATGTTATTTATTTTCCTCAGTTGCTGCTCTGGAAGCCCAGAGTTGACAGAGCGGTTTTGTAGAATAGAAACATTATAGACTGTTACTGTCAGAGTGTTAAATGTGATGGATAGAGAAATAGAGGGGAGGGAGGGGACTTTATACTAGCCATGTCTGAGCACCAGGGTGCTCATGGGAAAATAAACCATCCGCATATAAGAAATGAATGAGGTAATGTGGCGGGAGGTAATGGGCTCTTGCAACGCGCCAGAACAGAAATGCTTATTACAGGATGGACTTAACCCTTGCTGTGCTCCTCAGTCCCTCTGCACATTTGGTGGATCTGGAGTTTTGTGTGCATTTGTCTGGTGCTTTATTTTTTACTATTATTACTAGCAAAGTGCTCATCATTGTGACAGGGTGTGTGTGTGTGTGTGTGTGTGTGTGTGTGTGTGTGTGTGTGTGTGTGTGTGTAGTGAAGACTTGTATAGACAAGGGAAGGAGGGTGCAGGATGGGTGTCTTTGTACTGTTATAAAAAGACTCTTCTTCACCCCATTGAAACCCTGTTGTGGAGGGTTGGCCACTTGGCACCGCGCTTGCTAGGTAGGTTTTGCTCACATCACATGTCCCCCATTTGTGGAGGGAATGGCAGCTGTTCACTTGCACAGAAGAAAGTAAAGGGATACACACCCATGAGGCAAAGACCACCCATGCTCCTTGGCCCTGGTGATCCCAGGCTCTGGAATGAAAAACAGCTGATGGTCACCTGTCCTCTTCAACTGTGTTGTAGTGTGAAGCTAGACTTGCCCATCATCGTGTCACTTGCCCTTGTGTTCCTGTTTTTTTTTTTCCTTTAGCAATTGCAGGCCAAGGGGTGTCAGAATTGGGACTGCGTGTTGGGAAGGGGCTTGACACTTTGCCCCTGCACTGTAGTCTTGATGAAACTCCCACTCACCCCACTGCTGTCAGCCTCGGGTGGAAAGCCGCCATTGGTACTAATGGCAGCTTCCCTCCCAGGGCTAATAACAACAGCTTCCAGGGAGGAGGAGGAATCTTCATAGGGACTGTCACATGGGAGCAAATGTCAACCTTCCTCCCCAGATTAGTTCCCAGTTCAGGTTAAGCCTCCCCCTCTCTATGACTGCTATTTACAAAACAAACACGGAGGACCAAATGACATATAAAAAGTCACAGCTAGGTTGGCCCTCAGCGGACTTTCTTAGATGTCCTTTGCTTTCATAGTCCGAGCCCTTTTCAGGATGCTTCTGTGTATCCAATTGGAAGTCTCAAAGCTATACATGTATGTTGCCAAGCCGAGTCACAGTATTGATGGCAGGAGGCTGGGTCATCATAACCTGGGATCCCAGCTCTCCTTGAAGTCCGTGCACGGTGCCAAATCATTCCAAATTCTGTCACCAGTAAAAACATATTCTGTCATCGCAGTCCCCTGGGCACATTTGTGTAATGTTGTTTGTTTGGAATGTCTAACAGAAGATTTAATCAAATAAAGAGCTTAAGACCATAACAACGAGGAACACTTAGAGGAGATCTGAGCAGGTGTCTCTAATCTAGCCTGTTGCTGCCATAGAACTGAGATAGCACAGTGGCTATGAACTGGGGAGTTCCTAGATCAAATCCAGGGTGGCCTTAGGCAAGTGGCCATCTCTTAGACCTCCCATCTGCCATATTGTTTGGGGTTGTTTGTTTTAATTGTTTTAATTATGTGTTTTTAATTATTTTAATGTACGTTTATTTTAATGTTGTAAGCCGCCTTGAGTGCCCTCGCTGGGAGAAAGGCGGGATACAAATTCTTTAAATAAATAAATAAATAAATATTGGCATAACCTTAAAGGATTTTGTAGGGATTACTGATATGATGTGTATTACATCCTTTGAACATGCTATAAGGCGCAGGCTATACATTTGTTCATATGCTGACAGAAAGGTCCAGTTCTCTTTAGCAGCTATTCAGCTACAGTGGAGCAGCAAGACAAACAATGATATCTTCAGCACTTTGGGGAGTCCATTCATGGGCAAAATCCTGCAAAAGTAGAACAACTGTCAAACTAGACGTGAAACTGAAGATATGTGAACATGTCTCTGAGGGTTTTTTTGGGGGGGAAAGGGTTGACTGGGGAAGGGTAGACTGGGAGCAGTGCCACGACATGTGGGGAGTTCCACCCTTTCCATGGCAAGCCTTGATGCACATCATTGCTCCCTTATTCAGTGCACTCATACCTAGTGCGTCCCCTCCCCCCGAAGTAGAGCTGGAAGGCCCCGATGGGCCTCCTTGGATGGGAAATCCGAGGCGGCTGTATAACGACCGCCAAGCCTGGGAATGGGGACAAGGATATCGCATGCCGGCAGACCTTACTCCCAGGGTGCTGAAAATGCACTTTACAGCACATTTACAGCACCCTCCACCTGCGGAACGCGTGCTCTGCTGGCAGGAAGATACATAGGATTGTGCCGTAAATCACCGTGCGGCGAAGCAGTAGCACCAGTACAGGCTACCCTGCATCCTGCAGGGGATTTTTGGCCGCTAGAGGACTCTTCAGGGTAAGGGGACATCTGTCCCCTTGTCCCTGGGTAAGCCCCAGCAGCCACAATGGGTAAACTGGGACCTGCGTTAGCAATATCGCTGGTGCAAGTCCGCATAGACCTGTGCAGATCACAGGCCTGAGATCAGATCCAAATAGTCTGATCAGGCCTGAGAAGGGGGTTTGGATACAGCACCACCAATCCCGCTTGGACCTCCCAGGCCCAATCCGCCCACCCGCCCCTGTCGCCACCCTGTTCTGTCCTCCCCCACCCCATTCAGCCCCTCCCTGCCCTCTTCCCATCCCTGCACTGGACTTGCATGCTCTGGCGGGCCTCTGTCGCTCCTCCGGTGCCAGCGGGAAGGCTCCAGCCTTCCTGCTGGCGTGTCTGGGCCTTGCACTGTCACAAAGCGCTTTACGGCACTTTTGCGATAGCGCGTGTCAGCCGAATGCACATTCCACCAGCACAGGCCCTCAGGATTGGGAGTAACTCCCCCTGAAGCCAGTGGGCTTTTTTCTGAATAGACATGCATAGGCTTGTGCTGTTAAGAAATTAAAAGGGCTTCTGTGAATGTCAAAGAGCAATCATCCTAAATTTTAATTCACCCTGCTGATATCGGTTTCTCATTCTTTGTGGCTCTTTGATTTTCATCCCCCAACACCCGGGGGCAAATTAGAAGGCTAATATATATGGCAGAAATCAAGACTCATCATATATATGGCAGACATCATATATATGGCAGAAATCAAGACTCTGTTTTGTGGGGAAATCTTTCTTAAGAGGCTTACTTTGTGAAAGTGCTTTGACCTGTCTGAGAGTCCAGAATTTGAGTGGTTCTATAGGCATATTAGCCACAGCTTTAAGGTCTCCTCTTGCGGTTCGCAGTTACGCTTCGTTCTGCCTGCTCTGGAGACAGCTGCAGTTCAGGGGAAGATGGCAGAAAGGCCTTTCTCCAAAGATAGCCTGTGCTGCACATGAGCACTGACCTGTCTCCCCACCCACCCCAACTTGCAGCCTTCGGAAACATTTTTGCCAAATTCCTTTTTATTAGAATCCCTTTGCTCCATAACCTCCCTGAATCACATTTGGATCAAGTGACAGGTAAACATATTCGTTTATTAATTTTTTTCCTCAAGAAAAGGTAGCTCAGACTTAGCTTTATTTGGTAAAATGTGCAATTGAGGCTTGTCACAAGTAATTTATTCCTGCAAGCTGTAATCTGAAGGAATACAGACACAAGACCTATAGGAGAAAAAAACAACAAGTAAAGTATTCTAGCTTTCGCTGACAGTACAAAGGTGTCATATACAAGAAGGATTGACACAGACCAAGGGGTCTTGTGGGAAATATGATAATAACTATAAAGAAGACAGATTATTCCCCAGTTGCCAACATTCAAACCTTTTTACAGTCAGTTCAAACATATAAAACTTTATTGCTCTAGCAGAAAGGGGAACAATTTCTAGTTGCACAGCCTTCCCTGGGCTGGCTTTATACCGTCTGTGTTATTGCTCTATAGTGGCATTTTAAAGTTTATTGAACAAGACTTTTACAATTGAAGGAAGTATATAAAACTGTAAATTTATTAGATTTTTCAGGATAAGTGCCCTTTCTAGTTGTGCTCAAGAACTCGGAGCTACGAGAAAGCACTAGTTACAAGACTTATTAATATTAAAGACTGAGAGTGCGCACATTTTATACCTTAACTGATCTCAAAAATAATATTATCACATTACCGAAAGTCAGAGCTGTCACGGCACAGAGGTGTGAGGATAGCGAGTGCGTAGAAGCACTGTGGATTTCTTCATGGCACATAGCCTGAGCCACAAAACAGTTGAATGTGGTGACAAACCAGTAAGCTACCCTCTTGTAACCCAGTCTAGAAGCAAGACGAACTGGAGGAGTGCTTGGGTTTAAAACTGTAGTATCTGTGATATGAAATTCATCTTAAATCCAAGTTTAAGCTGAATTGTGGAGTGGGACTAAGTGCCATGTCGTACCGGGTACAACTAAAGTCCATCATCATAGAACGAAAGCTTTCATGGCCAACTACTAGAATACAAGACACAAGTTTTATGGGTGAAGTAGCCATGTAATTAAATATAAAATACAAAGAACTCCAGGCACACACGTGTAAGATCTTCAAAAAGTGCCACTAAAGTCCATCAGTTTCTTTCATTCCCATTCCACTTTTATGAAGGGGGCTAAATAGACTCAATTGATTCAAGTATTTTAGCTTGATTGTGGATTGCAGTCTTGTTACAGCTGTATTTGAGCACAACCCAACCAAAGTGAATAGTTAGGGCCCATTGATTTCAATGGAAGTGTTAAGAATGCACTTGGTTCTGTCTCACAGAAGTCAGTGGGGGTATCAGAGGTGCTTGATTTTGGCTGGTCAGACATAAAATTTGTGTATATATTTTTCCCAAGCATACTGCATGGTGTTATATATGCAAGAAAGACCCACTATTTCAACCGGCAAGGTTTTATACCCTGTGTATTGCTTTTCCACAAACCTGAAAGTTCCAGGCTGCCTTTGCAAGGAGGAAGGGCAAGAGACTACAGGTCATGTAGCAAGCTTAAGGCAGCCGTGAGGTAGCTTTTTCCACTAGAGACTCAAGGAAAAATTGGACCAAGCGGCAGCTAGTTGCCTACCACTGATGAATGTGACCATCTGCTCACTGTGTATTTTTTTTATCTTCCAATATGTGTTGTAATATATTCTATGTATCATAAAGTATGATACTGAAACACATAATGCAATAGTTTAAATAGGACATTTTTGAAGGCGGAAGCCAAAATGCTTAATGTGATAATAACTATCACAACTATCTTATTTCAGGTTCATCTGCATTTTGTCAACAGCCTCTTTCCTTATAGTCAAATATATTTCAAATTATATCCAAATTTGCTTACGTGCATCCATGACAGCCATTCCTAACTGGTTGACTGAGGTGGCAATCCTTTATGCACTTAGCTAGGAGTAAGTGTCATTAAATGCAATGGGCCTACTTCTGAGTAAACATGCATAGAACTGCACTGTGAATATATCTTTTAGAATAAATACAAGTCCTAGATTGGCTGCATCCTTCTGAGGATTAGCCGAGAGCCTCATTGAATGCTTCATAACACCTGTTTTTCTTACCGTTTATATTTAAATATATATGTAAGTTGCATAGATCATGTCTTGTATTTAAAAATATATATTTACTTATATTTTTGTAGTATCTTTTAGACTTTCAGAGACTAGGGTGTTAAAATGGGGCTTCTGAAGAAGGGTTCCCAGATGGATTGTTCCCTGCCTCATTTCCTGGTATTATAGGTTTTTCATGGGTTTACCCAAGGAAAATGCACAGCTATTCTGATTTTCCCAGCAACTGTTTCCATTTTTGGCCAACTGTTTTTTGCTGTGGCAAACAAAACTGACACACACATTTTGTTTCATGAATTGTGGTTGCACTGAGCCCTCTTCAGGAGTTATGAAACTGGGGAGAGTCTCCATAGCTTCACAATATATGTGAGCGCACTGGTGAGCCCTTCCTGCCATGCTTTGTAGCAAACCCCCCCCCCCAACAACATTTGTCTGAAGTGACAAATGCTGTCCATGACCACGAGGAAAGATCATCCCCATGATGGTATCCAGCATTCTAAATCACAGGGATCAAAACATCTGAAACATAAATCACAGTTTCAAAACATCTGAAGAGCGTAGAACCCTAGTGTTGCAGGTACCTATTGGATAGTGTCCGTTACATAGCTGTGAAGCACATCCCAGATTCCTCCCCTGCACACATGGTGAGGGGGGTTGGGCCCTGGGCGGCGGGTGGGTGGGTGTCAAAGCGGCTGTTTCGGCGGTGCGAATCGGGCCATTTCAGCAGCGCAAGCAGGTGGTGGCGACAACGGGTTTGGCTCGCCCGCCCTGCGGCTCTGTGTGGTGGAAAACTGGCAGCGGCAGTGCCGTCACTTCCAGAGCAGGGGGGTACTACTGCTCCCCTGCCCAGCTGAGGGGAATGGTGAGAGGCAATAAATTATTGCCTTTGGCTTCCTATAGTCCATGATATTCAACAAACTAATCAAGCCAGCCAGCTATGATATCTAAATAAATAGACTGTGGCTTAAGAGAGGAGTGGTTGACCTTAGAAAGAAAATGTTCCTCCAATCCCAGCATGACAGATAACAGGATGGGAAAGTAAGAATTCCTTCTGGGCAACTACATTTCCTCACCATTTCTGTCTGTGAAAGGAGAGCAGACTCATTTTGATGCCTTTGAGCAGCATGAAACGGCAGCAAATGCAGGGAAGTCAATAAGGCCTGAATTTTTGATGAGACCTTGGTTATTCTGATCACAGCTCTGCTGGCGCTGAGATCGGAATACAGATTATGGAAAGAGAGCATCTGTGACTCAAAGCCCAGGCCTAAGCCTTCCCAATGTTTTTAACTCTCCTCGCTGTATGAATATTAGGTTGTTGTTTTATCTGGCACTCTTACTGCAAGGAGCCGAACAACTAGGGCTGAGTGCATCTGCAGGAGCTGGGTGCATTTGGAGACAGAAGTGGCAGGACCATTACTGCAGCTAATGGAGCTAAGAACATTATCTTGCTGTATTTTTAATAGCAAAACAAGGCAGAGCTGCTGAATGCTGGGAGTGAAAGAAAAGGAAAGCCCCCCAATCCCTTGTAATCCTGTGTGGCACAGCGCTACAGCATTGAAAGAGCAAACGGCTCTTGCTGAATTCATTTTGGGTCTCTTGGAGAGGGGGAAATAAGCGAAAGGAGACCCTTGTGCGGAGATGAATTAATGCCAAAGTGCTTGTCTCAGTAATGCAAATGCGGTTAAGAATCTCTCTGCTAAGCCACCCTTTTTGGGAAGGGGAAAAAAAGCTCAGCATAAAAAGGGACACTGAGGGAATGAGAATGAAGGTTTAGATCTGGGCTGTGTGGTCAAAGGAAGGACTGTATGGATAGTGAGAGGGAGTAAATATCACACTGTCAAAGGGCTGAGAGAGAGAGAGAGAGAGAGAGAGAGAGAGAGAGAGAGAGAGAGAGAGAGAGAGAGAGAGAGAGAGAGATATTCAGCCAGTTTAGGTGTTATTGTTCAGATAACAATGCCCAAGTCCCACTTGCTTCTTATCAAGTTGCACAATCAATAGATTAATGAGGATGGGATGAACAAAGATTAGAGAAAGGGATCCTGGTTAGTGAGGGTTCTTCCACTGCCTCTGTTACATCATTGGATACACATCAACTATAGTACGGTCACAATCTTTCATTGTTGCTTTTAAACAGGTCATGAAAAATAAATGGAGCTGGGACATGAATAAAAATCCAGGTGCATGTTTGCTAGCGTAAAAATGTATCTGGAACCTTGGAAGGGGAAAAGCAGCTTGAGTTCAGGGCAGATTGAAGCAGGAAAACTGTGAGTGTCCCCCCCCCCCCCAAGTCACTTCATTCAAAACCACAGCTTCAGAAAATTAGTTTTGTTAATAAAAGAGGTCTGTTACACACATTTGTGTAAAAGCTCTGTTACACACATTTGTGTAAAAGTGGTATAAGAATAGTCTTACTTGTTTGTAATAGGGTGTCTGATTTGAGAGGGGTAAGGGTGTGGGCTATATCACCCTGGGATTCTTTAACAAACTATCTCTGAAACTATTCTTTCATTATCTTTGTTTGTCTAAACAAAACTGTGCTCAGGGAAGGAAGAGCTCCTGCTATATTATATGGGCATGTACATCAGATTTAGCACATACCTAAACTGCTTTACTTAATGTAGGTCTTAATTTTACTTGCCACTTGTACCATTTCCCTTCCTGTGGCTTCTGGAGGGTGGGCATACTTTTGTTCTGGGTGGAGTGTGTGTGTTGTTGGGATAATGGTTCCATTGGGATAATGGTTTTAAGATGTGTCAGTTTGGGGGCAGCAGGAAATGGAGTTTGGTGCCACCATTAATAGGGCAACGGGCAATGAAAGTTATAGCACTGGGGTGTGAAACAGGCTGTTACAGGAGAAAGAGGTCTAGTTGCATAATGACCTCTTTTCAATCCCTCCTCCAACCATCAGGCTTCTGGTGACTAGTGACTGACAGCCCCCTCTAGCCTGAAGCTGCTGCTTTTAAATGCCAGATAGGTCTGATCTCATCCAGGATTTAATTATGGATGAGAGTGCTGACCTGACATGAATAACTGAAACCTGGTTAGATGAAATGGACAGGGTGAGTCTCTCCTAGCTTTGCCCTCTAGGTTTCAGAATTTCTAGGATTTCCTTGTCCAGGGAACAAGGGTGTTTGTTCATCAGGGTTTGAGTGTTTGTTCTTGGTGCTGGACAGCCGAGACAGGATTGGGATTATGCCCTACCGTCTTTCTACGTGGGTTGATCTCAAGTGTGGCTGTGGAGTCCCCTAGGCTGGTAGTGCTGGGGGGGGGGACGTTAATGTTCATGCCGAGACCTTTGAGGTAGGTCTGGATCAGGACTTCATGGCAACCATTGGTCTGTCTCAGTATCTGCCCCATGCACCATGCTGGATACACGTTAGACCTGGTATTTACTGCTGATCAGATTGATGGCGGTTTATAGCGCAATCCTGTGTAGGATGCGGCGGCAGCCCTGGAGCACCTCGGGGAAAAGGAAACATTAATCTCCTTCCCCGAGTACAAGCCAGCCGGGGCCTTATGAAGGTGACGTACATCCAAGATGGGAGAGTAAAGCCGACCAGGCCTGGGAAACGTGCCTAGGATATCGGTGGAGCTCACCACCAATATCCCCGTCCTCTTCCAGCCCAGGCCAGCCAATGGCCACCCCCCAGGCTGCCCTGTTCTGCCCTCCCCCCAGCCCTGCACCAACCGGTGCAGGATTTACAACTGCTGGTGAGTGCCGGGTCCGTAGAGCAGCAGAGTAAGGGCTGCTGGCCACTGCGCCGGCGGCCCTTACTCTAGAGTTGTCGCAAATGTGCTTTCCAGCACGTCTGAGATGGCGTAGAGCAGTGATGGCGAACCATTTGGGCTTGGTGCGTCAAAAATTTTGAAAATGCCTAACTTGACTCTGCTGGTGTGTCCCCCCCACCCATAACTTTTAATAGTACTTTGACTATTGCTACTTTTAATAGTAATTTTGAATTGAACTGAACTGAAAACAACTATAGAACACATTGCATTTTATTTAACATCAATTAGTGACTTTTTTGTTACTGAGTTTTAGTAATTTGAAAGAGGTCTGCCAAACAGAAGCGTCACCTGATATGGGGCGTTGGTGCGGTGTGCCCCAGGGCATAGGGGCGCAGAGGCTCTGGGGGGGGGGCGCGGGCCTCCTTACATTAGCATATTTTTCCGATTTTCCCCCCCTGTTTTTTTGCGATTTAAAGTGTAAAAACTGCATGTTAAAGTGTATGTTTGCTTTGCAGGCACTTACCTTGTAAATGGGGTGCTCCAGGACGTTCCAGAGACGATCTTCTTCCTGCGCCCGGGCACAGCTGCTCCCTGCGCCCGGGCGTGGACTCCGAACCGCCCCCAGCACCGCTTATGGATTCCTATGGATTCCTGGTGGCTCTGGGTAATTTTCCTAGGGCCAGTGATTCTTCTGTCGCCCCATTTGACCTCGGAAGTGGGAAAATGACTAGAGCCATTGATATAATAGTACCTGAGCATCCTCTGCCTAACAGTAGAGCTAAATCAGCTTCATGGCCTACCAGGGAGCTGTTGGCAGATGTCCAGAGTGGCAGTGGAGGAAGACTCATGAATCTGAACACCCACTTTAGGAACTACTTGGTGGCAATGATAGTGGTGAAGAAGATGCATGCACCAGTGCGTCTCAGAGGAGTTGTCCAGTGATGCTGTTCCGGGTGGTGCATGACCTTTTACATCTAAGTCTGCAGATGGAGGTCCACTGTGACCAGTTTACAAGACACTTCACAGATAAAACTTCTATATCCATAACTTGGACTCTGTATTGACATTTCCTATTGATGTATCCTCTGCATCTGCTTGTCCAGTTGTTATGGATTCTTTTCAAGTTGTGCACCTTGAGAATGTGGACAGGATTTTTGGTAGTGTGAGTCACCCACTTGACCTTTGCCCAAAATGGCCGTGAGATCTGCCCATAGGAGACTGGGTCAGTGAGCAGGTAAGCTGATACATGCTTCTCACATCCCTGTTGGTTCTATTGGACCTCTCAGTAGCTTTTGATCCATGAACCATGGTATCCTTTTGGATAGGTTTGGGGGCACCATGTTGCGGTGGCTTCGGTCCTTCCTGGAAGGTAGATTTCAGAAGATGGTACTGGGGGACTCAAGCTTCATACCATGGCCACCAGCCTTTGTTGTCCTGCAAGGTTCAGTTTTGTCTCTGTGTTGTTTAACCTCTATATGAAACTGCTGAGGGAGGTCATCAGGGGGGTTGGGGTACCGAGTTCTGAACCACAATCTAGAGTAGGTACTGGGTTGGATGGGATTGAACAAGTTGAAACTAGATCCAGACAAGACATAGGTGCTGTGAGTTAGGAAATCTATAACCCTAGTTATTGATTATCAGCCTGTTCTGGATGGGACTCTACTCCCCTTGAAGAAGTAGTTTTGCAGCTTGGAAGTGCTCCTGGACTCGGCCTTGCACCTGAGTGCCCAAGTGTCGACTGTGATCTGGTGTGCCAGCCGAGTCCTTTCTTGAGTTGAGTCAGACCTGACTTTGATTGTCCATTCACTGGTTGCATTGCATTTGGGCTGCTGTAACACATGGTATGTGGACTTCCCCAAAGACTATTTGGAAATTTCACCTAGTGCAGAATGCTATTGCATTCTTGTTGGCTGGCATAAGGCATGGTGAGCATACCATGCCTCTATTTCAGTGTTTCTCAAACTGTGGGTCGGGACCCACTTGGTGGGTCGCAACTCAATTTCTGGTGGGTCCCAGGTGATGGAATGATCAGATAATTGCCACAAGCCCTGAGGCTATTCAAAAATCAGATAGCTACTAATTGCCCTTCAAAGAGCTGAGCTCCTGCCGTTTGCAAGATAGCTGCTAATTAGCAGCTGAGCTCTTTATTTGTAAATAGATAAATATATTTATTTCTAGGTCACCTTTTTTTAAGTCTCGTAAAGCTAGGTGGGTCCCGATAGAGTTTCATTTTAAAAAGTGGGTCCTGGTGTTAAAAAAGTTTGAGAACCACTGCTCTATTTTCTCAGTTGTATTGGTTGCTAGTCTGCCCAAAGCATTAGGAGCCCAGTGAGATTGCTCAAGCCTACACTCTCCCTAGGAGCATGACAATTAAAATGCTCGCGGTCGGTGCCCTCTTATGAGAATTGTTGTCATTTCTGAAGTAGTGTTGGCCAGTCATGTGCTCTGCTGTATGTCAAGAGTAGACTGAAGTCTACTTAATTAATAAGTGCTTATAAATAGGCTTACCAGATCTCCAACCGGAACAGAGTGCTAGACCTTTAGGAGAAGGAATGTGGGCAGGTGTAGCTTGTTAAACCTTAGAGCACAATCCTAGGCATGTCTACTCAGAAGCAAGCCCCACGGAACACAATGGAGCTTGCTTCTGAGTAGACATGCCTAGGATTCTGCTCTAAGGTTTAACAAGCTACACCTGCCCACATTCCTTCTCCTAAAGGTCTAGCACTCTGTCCCGGTTGGAGATCTGGTAAGCCTACTTATAAAACATATTGAAGATGCTACATACCCAAAGCACCTAGCTTTTTGTTAGATATTTATTGCTTGTGACTATTATGCAATCTCTTATATGACGAAAGCCTCTTTTCAAATCATCAAAGCCTCAACTAGCCTCACCTTTTCAAATCACCTAGCAAGCCTCATTGGAAGGAATGGTAGCTGCACAGAAGAACTTCCTTGGGGATTGTGCGCCATGGGGCAGATCTGCCTTTCTCACAGCCAGTCTCCTGCCTTTCATGGTGACCCAGATCTGCCATCTGAGGGGCCACCTCCACTTTCCTTATGCTACGGCCACCTGAGAGATGCTGTCATAATAACCTAGATAGTGAGAGGCTCACTGAATGTGTTTTGCATCTTTGCCGTGTGTTAGAGGCAATGAGTTGGTTCCAGACTTACGCTCATGCGTAAATGGGATCTTCTGTGCCTACTCCTCCCACTACAACTCCCACTCCCCCCCCCCATTGCTCTCGAGTATCAGGGAGAACCCTCAGGAATAGTGTGGGAAGCAGCACAAGGAGTTGTAGAGGGACAGGGAATCCCCGGAAACCAGGCACAGGCACCTTCCACAAATGAAGGGACACTTCCAGGCAGTGCTTGGGCCCAGTTTTCAGGGATTTCTGTTTCTCCCTCCCCCTGTAGTCCCTTGGACTGCATATAACACTGTTCCCAAAAGTCTCTGACCCTCAGGAGTGGTGTTTCAGGGAGTTTGAGGGTGCAGTGTGAAGGAAGGGATGGGGAAGATCCTTTGTACTTGCGCTATTGTATGAGCATAAGTCTGGATTTAAACCAGGCAGACCACAGGCTGGGGGTACGTGAGACGCTGCCCGTTATCAGCTGCTGCAATCAGCAGCTGATAACAGGCAGCTGTTAATGGGGTTTTTGTCCAGGTTGCATCTCAGGCGGGTCCTCCTGATTGTGCTGCAACCCGGAAAAAAAGGCTACAGCCCTGCCGATTCAGCAGGGCTGTAGCCTTTCCCTCCAGGTTGTGATGCGAGCAGATGCCTGCGCCACAACCTGGAAAAGAACAATTTAACGGGGTACATAGGAGCAGCCAGTCCAGGGGAAGGAAGGGCAACCTCCAAAGTTTGGGAACCCCTGATCTAAACGATTGAAATTTTCCACCTAGCCCAACTGACTTGTTGTCGTCGTCGTCGTCGTCGTCAAGAATATTTATATACTGCTTTTCAATAAAAAGTTCACAAAGCAGTTACAGAGAAAAATCAAAGTATAATAAAGACTTACGATGCAATCCTCTCTAAATATCGGCCGGTGGAGCGGCGGCTCTGCCAGCGCTGGGTGTCGTAAATGTGCCGTAAGGCATGCTTTTGACACCCGGCGAGTAAACGGTGCCGGCAGAGAGGCCTGTGCCACTCACACAGCCCGGGGTTGCAGCCAGCGGTGGCAGACGCAGGTAAGTCCTGCGCCGGTCGAGGCAGGGGCTTGGGGAGGGCAGACCAGGGTGGAACGGGAGGGGGGTGATTGGCCTACCGGACCAGGGACGGAGGGGATTATTGGCGGTGCGCTCCACCAAATCCTATCCCCTGTCCTGGGCCTGTTCAGCCTTACACCAGCGCCTCAGATTTGCGCCAACCATTTTGCCGACCCATAGGGGCCTCTTGGGCTCTACTTGGGGGAAAGGGATGAATGGAATGTCCAGTGTGTCCTGTTCCACCAACGCTGGCCCGATCCTGCCTAGGATCCGGTGCAGCATGCTTTTGCATGCTGCGGCAGCCTTAGACAGGATCGAACTGTTAGTATATGTTTCTTCCCTTGTAGAATTTGGCTTGACTTACATATTTGTGTCATCTGGGGCCCATCAGTTCTGTGGCACACAGAAGGCCTATTCTTGGGTTTTGGCTCCACACGTTGAGCGAATGGATCCACACCCACTGTCTCCACTCCCAGCCTCCACACATTCAGCCAAAGCTGAAATAGGCTCTATTATGTGCATGAGGGTCTGTATTCATAATGGGGAATTCTGGTCATGTGCACCATTCCAATGTGCATATAGTTGTACGTTTGCAGAGCCTGATCTCGCCTTTTGTGTGACTCATTGTGTGGAGACTGGTGTGAGGTCAGTGGACGAAGGGGCCAGTCCTGCTCTCAACTTTTTTGCTCAGTGTGGAGAACCCAAAGAGAGAAGAGAGCTTTAGTTTCCTCATGCTTTTCCTGGCATGCTGTGAGAATGATCTGGATTAAGTGAATTAATGGGAAAAGGTCAAGGACTGATGCATGAAGGAATTGTGCCTTTTTATGTCCTTCTGATTCCTTTGAAGTTTAGAATTAGACAGGCCATTTTCAATCTGGAGACTAATAAAAAGGGCTAGGGGAGGGGGGGAGAGTCAAGGGTGCCTGATTTGTTTTGTGAGAGTTTTGGGTAGTCATAGAGTTCTCTGTCTGCTGTACTAAAGTGGAATATGGAACTGCCTCTTTCTACCAGGAGGTGGGTATGTCTTTCAGTCAGAGTTGTACTAGGTAGAGCCAATGTGTGTCTTTTAGCATCCAAAGGCAAAGCACTTAGAGATAGACGGGGAGGGAGGGAGAACAGCTGCCAACTGGGCAGTTGTGTCTGTTGTCTGCCGGCTGCTGCTACCCACTCGTTACAATTAAAATGAAGTGTCCGTCAGCGGCTATCTTCGCTGTGTGGCCCATATGTTTCTGAGCTGATACTGTCCGGATTATTCTGTTCGGGAAAACGATAACGGCTGTTTATAACCTTGGCAAAGACTGAGGCCTAATCAGGCTGGAGCACATTTTCACAGACTGCCTGATAACAGCCTGTTAGCAGCCTTATCACTGGGGAGAGATAGGCCAAAATAAGCAGATCTGTGAGCTCAGGAGCCCAACCTAGCAGTGCACCCTCTGGCCCAGCCTTTCTTTCCAGATGCCTTTTCCCTGGCTGATTCGGAGAGAATTGAAGGCACACAGGGGAGGATTAATCAACAAAGGGGATGATATATGTCTGGGTGTTTCATTCACATGTAGCTTAAATAAAAAGAGAGGAGATGGAATGGCAGAATGGAATCACAGAAAAGAAACCCCTGGAGATTTCTGGGGCTGCCATCTTTCCAATGCCTTCCCCAAACTATCCCCGGCCTGATGCTATAGAAAGCCAGGTCTTGTCCTTCTGGTTCACACTATTGACTCCCAATGCCGGCCCCCTTTATGGTTCTGTATAGCATTCTACATAAATGTATAAACATCTTCGTTCTCTTTAAATAAAAGAAACATGCACCCACTGCTAATCTGCAAATCATGCATTGCATTCAACCTAAGTACAGCTCTGATCTATGTTCAATTTGCATAGTGCATTCACTTGCAAATATTGTGGTTTGTGAATATGTAGCTTGTTTTCTTTGGCTACAAAAAGACCATTTTTTGCCATCTTGCTCGGTACATGGCTATGGCCATGTGAAAGACTCAAAGCGATGCAGTTCCTAAAGCATTGTCACTTTCTTAGAAAAATAGTAGTGGCCTTTTTTGTTTGTCAGGTGAGACAAAGTAGAGTTGCTCTAGTGGCAAAATGAACCAAATTCTTGGTGACTTCCTGAGATCATGGGAGGATGTTGCTCTCATTAGCTTTCTAATATGTTGAAACCAAGGAAAAATGGTCAGCAAAAGTAGCCTGTGATACCAGATTTGTTCAGGAGTCATTGAAGATGCTCAGGCTGTGGTCACTTCAGTTAAAAGAGTGGTTTCTGTACTGGCTTATATAAGCAAGATCAAAAATGACTCCGATGATACCTTTTATGAGACCAACACACCTGAAGAAGGTCTGTCTGTGTAAAGCATCTACACTAGCCATTTTCTCCGGGATTGGCCCCATTTGCTCACACGTTTTCCAGAGAATCCAGATATTACTACCAAACCAGTGTCTTTCCTGTCTTCTCCTGTCTTTTTAAAGACCTGGTTTGTGTCAATTTTTTTGACTTACAGAGCAGTTACAGTGGCAGCCTTTCCACATGGGCTGGCAAAGCGCAATTGACCGACTTAGCCTAGAGGAGTGGCCTGTGAGGCAGTTGGTGCTGTGGCTGGCGAATCCTTGCTTTTCTGCATTGCTTACCTGCATTTCTGGGTTGCAGTGATGTGCTTAGCTATCCTGAATTTGTGAAGCTTTTTCAAAATGGTTAGCATTTTGCAGTTCAGCTGTTTGGGGGGGGGGGGAGAGAGACAGAGAGAGAGACTATCCCCCCTCCTCTTTCCTTGCTAAATAGATGATCAGCAGTATTTTAACCTGCATTGGCAGTTTGAATCTTTGCCATTACATGTTCTGCATCAGAGTCCCTTTCCCCATTACTTTTCAACAGCTAGCACTTGCCTTTTTAAAAAAGAAAATGTCATGTTTGTACTACAGTGTGTGTGCCCTCAGTACATGGAGACAATAGCCAATGTTCATACTTCTTTAGTTCGGGATTTTCATCACTTGTGCAGTAATACACCATCCACTTTTGACTATGTTGTGGGGATGAGCATTGTAATGGGAAATCAGCGTTTCTCAACTGGTGATCCGTTTCTGCAGAGCAAAAGTCTGAGCTGTTCTCTGCACACACAGAGCCTCTATCTCAGACTTTGCAAGCCTTGCAAGGCTTTTGCAGAGCAAAACGGCAGGGACACGAGGGGGGAGGAGGAAGAGCAGCTTGTTAATGAGCTGAGCCCACAAGATGCTATTCTTCTGCTACACACACACACAGATTTCTTGCAGAATAACAAATCATCTGAGTTTCCATTACAGTTGGACCTTTTTATCCACGGGTTTTTTATCCACGGATTTGACTCAACACGGATGGCAAAACTGTGGAAGAGGGAGTCCAACTGCACTACATTACCTCTTTTATTCAGCGTTGTCGGGGGCCTGCCAGCCACTTCCAGCCCCCTGCGTGTGTCCAAACGGCTGAAAAATGCAGCCGGGAGTCTCTGCACCATTTACAGGTTGCTTCCAGTAGTGGCTTTTGTTTTTTCAGTCAGTAAACTCAGGAGGAGAGAAGTGGCGAAGATGCTAAAGAAAAGGTAATGTGGCACCGCTCCCAACCCCCCCACCCCGGATTTCATATAACACTGATTTTGTTATCCACTGTGGTTCCAAGAACAGAACCCCAGCGGATTAAAAGGTCTGACTGTATTTCTTATGGGAAAATTCGCTTTGACATACAAGTGCTTTGGATTACAAGCATGTTTCTGGAACGAATTATTCTCACAGTCCAAGGTTTTACTGTATCTGAAGAGCAATCTGAGGATAAGAAAGGTGGTATATAAATAAATAAATAGTGTGTTATAGTATAGTATAGTGTAGTATAGACTGCAGTGGGTATACACTTCCTTGGGAGTCAGTTCCATTGAACCCAATGGAACTTACTGCTAAGTAATTATGCTGAAAGTTTATGGTACACTACTGGTGAGAGATATGGAGTGGAAAGTTTTCCAATGACTTATTTTTTCAGGGTCATTTTTCCATTTCTAAAGTTCCCAGTGAACGGATGCAAGTTTGAAACTGCCAGTCTTGTATTGGCAATTTCAAAGTTGCAGTTAATGTTTTTCAGGTGCTGATCCCTAAGAAATCTGTGAAAGAGCGCATATGTGTGTTATTGATTTGTAAACACAGGAGGTAAAATAAAGCCACAAATGCACATATGCATATCAAAAATCAAGTTATGAATTCACCTGACTGGCTGAGCAGGTCAAATAACAAACAAGCTAAAATTTACCAGAAAAGAATTAATTACGGAATTTGAAGCCATGGTAGGAAAATATTACTTTAATTGGCTAGAACACATTGTTGAATGTGCAAACCAAAATGAAAAAGATGTTAAACAGCTTCAGATCCCGTAATTAATTCTTTTCTGGTAATAGCTGGCCATGAGAATCTAAAATCCTAAAGCTAAAATTCTTATTTCATTTCAGACTGCAAGTGAAAGCAAATCCAAAACTATGACAAGGACAGCAAACACACAGAGCATTGTCTGGTTTTTTTGAGCTGAGGAAGGTAGAAGTATTTGCATAAGATCTGTGAGTGCTTTTGCTTACTTTGAAGCAGTCATAATAATGCCTAATTAAAAAAAACACACTATGTGTGACTTCATTACAGTCATGGAAAAAAGGAATAACATTGGTTTATTTGATTTACCTATATTAAATATTTGATTTAATTATTTTCTTGATCAAATATTTCATTATGAATTCTTGTGGCCATTGGTACATAAAATTAACATGTGCTACTTTTTTGTTTTGTTTACTAAATATAAATAAAATAAACATGTTAAATCAGATCATGCTCTATTTTAGGGCATTGGAAAATGTTTCAGTTCATTTTTTTTTAAAACCCATATCTCTGCTGCTGATACAGCGAATGTAAGTCTTGAGCCATTTTAGATTCCGGCCATTGAAAATGTAATTGATCCATGTTATGGTGAATGTGCTATGTTCTTTATCAGAAAAATCTAATAGGTAGCAGCAGATGGCAGCAAGTACACTGATATTTCAGTTTTTCAAAATGTTCCTTTTGTCATGTGCCCCTATTGATATGGTAGGTGTTTGCGCTTGGAGAAAGTAATGGGTGTCTGCAGATATCTGGAAGCAGTTCCTAATATTGTGGTGTCTGAACAGAGGAAAAGAGTGGAAATGTATTCCTGCATGTCCTGTATGCACCATATGTGGAGTGCATCATGTGGAGATGCTAAGTACCTTCCAGGAGAATTCCACACCATCACCCCCCTTGAGAAGGAGCAGGGCTGTTTCTGGAGCATTTTTCTGGATTTCAGCTTTGCCAGGCAGAGAAAGTTGGCAGTGTGGATACAGATATGACTCCTGAGTGGAGATGGGCAAGTTTGAATTGACCCTTGCCTTTATGACAGTGCTTTTCAGGGTATTGGTTCTCGCTGCTATGCTGGGCAAACAGCAGCAGCAAAAGAGCAGGAGCCTAGTGTGCTGTGTCTGAATTTGCACACTTGAATCCATGGAAAAGGTCCAGATTTCCCTACACAGGCCCTCCATGCTCTGTCTCTGAGTAGCAGGCAGGTGTTCAAATAAATAATGCAGCTAAAAATACCTTCTGGCGGCAACTGGGAGTTGTTCTCAGCAGCACTGGAGTGGCAAGGATGCCTCATCCTGCTTCTATGGGCAGGTGTGTGTGCGCGAGTATTAGAAAGATAGAACAAACACACTCCAGGCACAAGGCCGGCGCTGCCTCATGGGCTTGTCTCTGAAATAGGAACAAACTGCTGTGTTTATTTCATCCGTTCCAGCTTGGAAAAGAAACATTGCTTCTCTACATGCTGTGTGTGTGTGTGTGTGTGTGTGTGTGTGTGTGTGTGTGTGTGTGTGTGTGTTGGTTGAAGAGAAATAATGTGGTGAAGTCTCTGTGCTCATCTGCAGTCATCTGAAAATAAAATCTCCTTGTTTGCATCTAGAGGTTCTGGATGCTACATATCTTGTGACTTTTCATTGCAGCGTAGCCATTTTGCAGGAGGGCAGAAGTATCGCTTGGAACCTTTATAGGCAATAGGTTTCTAGCCTACCACATCTGTATTTATGGTGAGAGGTTCTCCTGCACAAGTTCTGTGAAAATGAACACAATCTGGCCACAGATGCTATTGTGCTGTTCCCATTCATTTTAGTGACACACGCAAGAGAGCGTCCTGCTGGTTTGGGCCCTTGTTGTGCAGGCTGCAGACATCTTCCTTCAAGGAAGCACTTCTCCTGAAGGATGGTTGCCTGAAAAGATGTTTTGAGTGTTTGAATCACTCAAGAACATATGGTTCTTAAGGCGCCTTTATGCAGTCTGCAGGCTTGAATTAGATTTTGAAATAGCCTAGCTTTTAAAAACATTCAAAAACTTTCATGGTCCGCTACAATGTACAAAGAGGTATAATTTACAGAATTCAGAGCCATGTAAAAAATTAAAACGTATCTTTTATATTTAAAAACCAGTAAAAACACATCTAAAAACACGTAAAACACAGTTTTAAAACGCTAAGACACATTTTAAAAACCAGTAAAAGCACGTCCAGAAAACACATAGACCACAGGTTTTAAAATGATAAAAAACATTAAAACACATCGTTTCATCCACCAGCCGTGGACCTCCTCAGGTGTCGAAGCAGCGAGCTGCCAAGGTCACGCCACTGCATGAAAGATTCTGCTGAAATAAACTGTTTAGCAGCCTTTAAGGTCCTACAAGACTCTTTGTTGTTTTTAGTGCCATACAGGGAGTGCAACATGGCCACTCATCATAATTGGGCACCCACCAAATTCACAAAAATGCATTCAAAGTATGTGTCTAAAATACGTAAATTAGCTGTGGCACAGCTAATTTATGTCTTTTGGTTCTCCAGCTCACAGGTTTGTTGGGTGGACACATACACAGACTCTGTGCCCAGTCCTTCACATACTACTTTCACGGTCCTCATGTTGGCCCCAGTATAATGTGGGTGCTGCAAGCAGGAGTAAACTGACTCTTTCCATTTCATCCAGCAAGGAAACTGAACATCCCGAAGGAAAGCTCCCGCAGTCTCGCATTGACCTTTTCGTAAAGCATTATAATCAAATTGAACATTTCCAGTTGTACTATTAATGTTTGCCCCCTGGGGAAATGTGCCCTGTTATTTATTATCATTACTGCTATTATTATTACATATTTCTGAGACACCCTTTGAGCTGAATGCAAAGTGACCACTCAAAGATCTCGCTCCAGGGTCTCTCTTGGCAAGGGCTGGATGCAGTTAAGCTCAGTGTGAACCAGGCCGACCTCTCCAAGGTCTCACTGGGTGGGGGGTGGGGTAGGCATTTGGATTTACCTTTTCTCCTTTGTTTCTACTTCTGTATAAGCCTCTAGTATTACTGCATTACTTCTGTGTTACCTGCTTGGCTACCATTACTCGTTCCAGGTTTATACCAGGTTTGCTCATTGTAGGTAAAGGTGACCCCTGACAATTAAGTCCAGTCGTGTCCGACTCTAGGGTGTGATGCTCATCCCCATTTCAAAGCCGAAGAGCTAGCGTTGTCCGAAGACGCCTCCGTGGTCATGTGGCCGGCATGACTCTCCTTGCTGCAGCACGTAGCATGCAGCTGGAACACGGAGCGCTGTTTACCTTCCCGCAAGTGGTACCTATTTATCTACTCGCATTAACATGCTTTGGAACTGCTAGGTTGGCAGGAGCTGGCCAAGCAACGAGAGCTCACCCCGTTGCAGATTCGAACTGCCGACCTTTCGATCGACAGCTCATGGTTCAGCGGTTTGTTCCTGAGCTGTATGACTTCCGGTTGCAGGTGGGGGCCTCACATTATTGGATGCTCCTTCCTGCAAAACAGTTTCCTGTGCAGAGAGTGTTCTAGAGAAAGATTCTAGCCTGGCCTTCCCTGAGGTTGTGTAAAGAGACTCTGTCTGAGGGGTTGGGGAGCTTCCCCATGCTTGGCCAGTTCGGCTTAGGAGCTGTGCACTTCCCTTGCTGTTTAGACTTCAGAGTTCCCTGAGCTGTGTCCTGTGGGCTGCCCCTGGGACTGCACAGTTCGTTGGAACTTTAAAATAGCATCCTTTGGGGGACTTTGGCTCACTTCATTCTTTGTAGCCATGACCTGGATGAAACATAAATGAAATGTTGAGGGAGCACTCAAATGCACACCAAAAACTGGAGGTGCTTTTTAACAATAGCAAAAGAAGAAAGAAAGAAAGAAAAACTATAGTCCTTGTCTAAGAAAATTGAAAGTGGCACTCAGGCAACATGTTAACCTGCCCCTTTCTGTCACAGAGGTCTGCTAGTGGCCTTGAGAAACTGTCTCATGTCACGATCCTGCCTAACATTAGGCCAGCGGAGCCCAAGCTCCGCCGGCCTAAGGTGTTGCGAATACGAAACCTTTATTGGCATATAACGTAAAGACAATGCATATATAAAGACAATACACAAAAACCACCAAAAATAAAATGAAACACTAATCTACAGCTACTGATCTTTCCCTAAACCTCTCCACCACCACGGATAAAAACTGTGCAACCCTCTGTATAGCATCCAGGGTACAATCATTAAGTAAGTACTTCACTTTTGACAAGTCAGGTAAGGATCAATATAGGTGAGACGCTCACTGGATGGGCCAATAGAGTAATATATGGATAAGAGAATCAACCAGAGCTAGATTACTGGGACAGAGATGATCGTCGTACGGAATCTTATTAAATCTTCCTCTCACAACTTCTGAAGGAACGATATTAAATCTTGCCAAAGTGATGGCACGGCGTTCAGTAGCATTGGTCAGTAGCATTGATATCCCAAGCCCCTTCCTGGGCCAGGCTGGCCTTACATGGCCTCCCTGGTTGTGTGCCAACTCCAGAGCTGGCACGTATCTGAGGAAGCCCATTGAGGCCTCCGGGGCTTACACCAGGGGAAGGGGACAGTTCATCCCCTTCCCCCAAGGTGAGCCCTAGCTGTGCAGGCTGCATCCTGTGGGCCGACCACTGCAGGCTGCATCCATTTAGGCCGACCACTGCAACTTGCGCAGGGTTGGGCTGCCCGAAGAAGATACTGTACTAAAATTCAGTCTTAGCTACATATGGGAGTTGCTTTATTAACTATCACTGTTGATTATTTACGTAGGACTTTTGAAGGGATTTACAGTCTGTAGCATGCTGGTCCTGCAGCCAGCCCTGAGAAAAGAGTTAATATGACTCACATTTTATAGGTGGAAAGCTGAGACTGAGGGGATATTGCCAGTAGACTTTGTGACTGGAACCCACATCTTCTCCATACTCTGTCCAAGAATATCCTCTGCACTACAGTGGGTCTCAGGTGATGGCCACCTCATGTCCCATGATGGTGTTTCAGGAGAAATGAGAGCTGGAGGGGGGGGGGGTTGCATTTCCTGGGGGAGCCTTGTTGTGCACTCTAGTTGCTATTGAATCAAGCGTGGGAAACTACCATCTAGAAAGCCTAAACGTTGCATCTTTATTGGATTATTTGCAGTCTCCATAGCTAATGAGGATGAGGGAAGCAACCTGTAGAATTCTCCATCCGCCTGTCCTAAAGTGCCTGCCTTTGTCATATGAAGTGAACGTTCACTCAGATCTACGTCGAGGCATTATCTCTGGAGTGCGCGTCGGCTTAAAAGCCCTTCTGGCACAGCTGACATTTTGCTTGCAATGAGCTGAAACGATGCATATTTATGAAGAGTAGGCGGCTCGCTGGGGATTCGCTGGACTCAGACCTGTGACCTCTCGAGACTCTGAACGAGGGATGTGGCTGGCTTATGGGTAACAGAAGCTTCGCATTGAAATATGCCAGCCATTGCTGGAGCACATCTGTAGAAGTGCCAATGCAATTGGGGGCCCTCCTGGCCCAGTTTCCTTCTGCTTTGTGGGAGCAGTTTCTCTTTATTGCTGCCATGTGTGAAGATTTGTAGGTTTGACGGCTTGTCCTGAGACTCTGGGTGTCAGTTTTCAACTGTCAGCACGCCTGTGAGCTCTTTCACAAACTACTTGGCAAACTACAGGTCACTAGCCAAGAAAAAACCGGAAGAGGAACTACCTAGCTGTTCCTTAACTGTCCTAGCTAGAGTTATTGTTAACTTGTTCCTTAGGGTCTTTTATTTACAAAGTACAGTAGTAATCAAACCTGGAAGTTGGTCTCCCTAAGCAGCCGACCATCTGATGATAGTGCAAAGCACTAGGGATTGGAAACTTTGACAGGAGTCACTGCATACTTCCAGATGCAGGAAATTTCACACTTGGTAATTGGTTTGTTCAGGCCTGGCATGCAGATGCTTTTGGCCTGGTGTTGCTACAAGCAACTGAATCAGACTCCAAAGAGGTTCTATCTGCACAGGCCGTTTGCACTGGAGGTTGCCAGATGATCTTTATTTAAAACTCTGTGCTTTATTCAGGGCTGTTCTGCACCCAAAATAAATACATCCAGTATATTCAATCTAAGCAATAGCCCATCTCACTGTGTACAGATGTACTTCCATCTCAGCTCTTTATTTATTTATTTATTTATTTATTTATTTATTTATTTATTTTTCACATTTGTATACCGCCCTTCCTCCAAGGAGCTCAGAGTGGTGTACATATTTCCTCCCCTCCTTTTTGTCCTCACAACAACCCTGTGAGGTAGGTGGGGCTGAGAGATAGTGACTGGCCCAAGGTCACCCAGGAAGCTTCGTGGCTGAGCGGGGATTTGAACCTGGATCTCCCAGCTCTAAGTCCGACTCCCAAACCACTACACCATCCTGCCCCTCTTCAGGATTGTAGGATGCATCTAGAGGTAGAGGAGCACGGTGGAAAGCTTTCAAGGAGGGACTGAAGCCCTGGTGCTCTTTTCAGACAGCATCTGTAGCATATGATAACATTCTCAGTTTCAAGCACATCTCTACAACCACGGCTAGAAATAATGCTTAAAAAAAAGATCTGACATTCCAATTTTGCCCGATTTCAGACCAGTTCAGCAGATTTCTGAAAGGGCTGTGAGAAGGGGGAGTCTTGCCTCCCCTTCTCACAGCTAAAGAAAAGAAGGGAGCCCAGCTTCCAGAGCTGACCAAAGAGAGTAAGAAATAGTCTCCTTATCACCTCTGAAAAAACTGGAGTTCCTTCTTTTCACCTTTGGGAAGAGGAGAAATGCCTAAGTCAGCATCTCTTGGTGATTTGCTTTCTGTAGGAATGCACTTTCAGTCAGTCCCTCCTCCTCCTCCTCCTAAGAAACTCTTTCTTAGTTTCCTGGAACCCTTTTTTCTCCCCATGCTGATTACCTTCCATTAGTTTTGCTGATGCTCCTTGAGCAAGGATTGCTCGATATCAGGCTAGAGCGTTGATAGTTCCATGCCAGCAGCAGCAGCCAGCCGTGCACTGGTTTGGCAATAATCCCTTTCAGCTTGCGTGGACAAAGAGAAGACTATGTGAACTGAAGCCCCAGGTTACGTGGCCTGCAAGGGAAGACAGGAGCTCTACTCATGTCTGAAATAAGCACTGGCTGGACCAAGGGTGCCCATCTAGGGGATGATAGTGATGAAACTGTTATTTCTGTAACATTCCTCCTCTGTCAGTAGTATTCACAAAAAGATAAAATGTATTGTTAAACCTTTAGACTGAAGAACAGTGTTCAAAAGGTAAGGTGGGAGGAAAGGTGCTGAAGATCTGGAGGAAGCAAATTCTATGATGATTCTGTTGTAAAGATTTGACTGTCCACTGGCTTGAGATGGGATCTCCAAAGAGCCATTGGGATCTAGGTGAATTGACTATAGCCAGATGTCTTATTTTCCTAATGATTTAAAATGTCAACCTCTGTGTGTGCGTGTGTGCGTTCGTTTGTTCGTTCGTTCATAGGTCAGCCAAGAAAATGAACATCATAAAATACCAGCCAATGATAAAAATTCACTGCTAAACCCAACAGAAATGAAAGCATGATAGCAGGATGATAAAAAAAAATCCTTAAAATACTGGGTTCCAAGTCATCCTCGATGACTTGACCCTCTAAGTGGGGGGGGGGGAGCTGAAATCCCATCTGGAAAATAGTAAACACCACCTCTTTGGTTAGGTGACTCACTCACAAGCAGAACTTCTCTCTTGTTTGACCTGTGTTTCAGCTTATTGGCCTTCATCCAGTCCATCGCTGTTCCTATTACCAATTTGTCAACACCACTGCTTCACATGACATGGATGAAAAGGAGAATTGACCAACCAGATGTTCCCAGTTCCCAAACTGGATAGCCTATCCTGAAAAGTACCATAGTCAATGACATCAAAAGTTGCTGAGAGATCCAGAAGATCTCTCCGAGCCCAAAGCGTTCCAAGCCCAAAGCGACGGCAGCCAATAGCACCCAAACCTGTAAGTCACATGACATCATTATGTCACGATATTTCGTGACATCACAGCATCACCGCTGGGGGGGGACCACTTACTGCCTTGCCCCGGGCACCGGTAGCTGTTGTTACACCTCTGCTAACGGTGCAGTCCTATGTGTGTCCACTAAGAAGTAAGTTCCATTGAATTCAAGTATATATCCCAGGAAAGTCTATACAGTATAAGATTGCAGCCTAAGCTATTCCTAATTAAAATCCCAGAGTTCCTGACAGTGGCTGTACCAGTTCCTGATCTTTGTGTCTATTGTTTCTCTGATCTATTCGTAAGGTGAAAGCAGATACACTATTCATTCCCTAGAACAGCAGTTTCCTACACTTTCAGCCCAATCCTGACTAAGATCCGGTTGGCAGCCCGCGGGCCGCCCGTCGGATTCTGTTCCCTGGTGGCAACGTTGCCGCCGGAGCGGAGGTCTCCTCGGAGAAGGCGAAAACGTGCCTTACGGCATGTTTGCAACTCCTTCCGGGGCTGGAACGCTCATTCTAGCGCCGCGATGTTAGTGAGGATTGCGCTGTTTATTTCTTAGGGGAATTCTTGTGTGGTGCTTCAATTCTTGTGTGGTGTTCCCATATTAATGACAGTGGTCTATAAAGTATTTTGCTGCCATGCAATTCCTTATGTGGAACTGACTCTTGGGTGTGTAGAATATAAGGATAGGGAGAATCTAGCCAGACTGTGATGGCGTGTGTGTGTGTGTGTGTGTGTGTGTGTGTGTGTGTGCGCGTGTGTGTGTGAGAGAGAGAGAGAGAGAGAGAGACACACACACACACACACACACACACACACACACACACACACACACACAAACTTTTCGCTCCAAGGTTCACTAGAGAACTGTCCTCTGTCTCAGTCGTGCTCGGCTGTCAGAGGTTATATATCTCTGCTGTGCTCATGCTCATCCTCTGTAACCATTTTCTGCTACAGAATCTTCTGGCTGCTCGGTGAAGCCTTAATCCCTAATGCAGCGATCAATGGGTGTGCGCCTTTACCACTTGGATGCTCATTTTTTAATCCCTGCTGCCTCCCTCAATGTCATCTCTTTCCATTTTTCTTTATAGAATTTCAGGTCTGCTGTACCTGCTGATTACTTAGTGGACATCTCCCTTAGTTAATTCCATCGATTTTCAAATCCCGCCAGGTTTGGGGTCCTTAGATTTCTGAAGCAGCTTAAATAGAATGTCTAAATTTCAACGTTTTCCTTTTATAAATTATATGGCTGGGGAGTTGCTGGGAGGCAGCACTGTACCATTATTTATTTGGCAAGTATATTCTGGCAAAGAGGGCTGATTTTGGACCTTGCCAGGTGAGAAACCAGGGTGTGGTAGGTGGCGATGGACTTTGGAATTTGTGTAGGTTGAAGAACAGCAGAGGGGTAAACAGAGGTCACAGAGGGGTAAACAGAGGGGTAAACAGAGGCCTTGCCTGCCATTATCTCTCTCTCATCTCGCCATTCTTTTTAACTCCCATATCAAGCCCCCCCCCCAATACCTTCCATTCACCTTCGTTCAGTCCACATTACATATTCTCACTCCTCAGTGTGAATTTGATTCATATCTCTCCTATACTGCACTGGACACAGTTCAGCATCTGTGTTGGCCCTGAGCTGCCTCACCAAAACCTGTCCCCAACTGCAGGAGAGTAATTAAGGTTACAGCGCAGGTAAATGCATGTGCACAAAGTCTCTCCCCCCCCCCCCCCCCAAAGTGATTGTTCTGTTGGGATTAAGTAGGTAGGCAGCCATCCAAATGTTGTGAGGAGAGCAAACCAAAATTGCACAAAGTATAGCCAGGACCCTTCTATTTCCGTGCTTAAGAGTAAAGTCTTGCTGAGAGCAAGAGGGTTTTCTCTCCATAATGTATGGGATGGATTTCATCCTTAGATTGCAAGGCCGCTGGACCAGAACCACTCTACAGCTTTTAGAGAGAGAGGGTTAGCACACCCATGATGCAGAGTGAGGCAGCTGTTTTGAGTGGTGGCCTGGGAGAGGCAGGCGGGTCATTCCATGTCAAATCAACCAATAAAAAATACATTTTGGAACATGACGTCACGGATTTTGCTCATTTTCGGTACATTTGTACCTTACCATGAGATGTTTAAAAATTATTTTTTTCAGATTTTTTTGTCCATCCGTTTTTGAGATATTGAATGTTCAAAATTGCCAAAAAAGGCCAAAATTCACTTGTCACCATACCTTCAAACGCCAGTTACAGGATAACGATGAATGCTACAGACATGGGACAGGTGTCGTCTTAAAGCTTATGAATAGGGTTTTCATTTGATATACAACATGAACATTGTAAATTTTCAAGAAATTCAAAAATATTCATATTAATTTTGAAATTTTGGAAAATTGAACTTTTTAAAAAAAATTCAAAAAAATCACACTTAAAGGTATATGTCTTGTAGTCAATCAGTCAAAATTTCAAGATGGTATCTCAATGGTGTCATACAAAAATTAAATTTTCTTGTTGGCAGTGACCAGGAATTAAACCCCTCAAGTCCATTTTTCTACAGTTTACATTGATAAAATTATGTGGTAAACTGAAATGAATCCAAAAATTTATAACAGGACTTATAGAGATAGATTTATAGAGAATGAATTCACTTTCTATTCTTTTACAGGATCAGCTTTTTGGTAAAACTGTCAAAATCATGAGCTTTTTACTTCTGTTCGTAGATCTAAATCATCTTCAGAAGTAAAAAAATAATTATTATTTGTAGGTCCTTTTAATCTTCCCCATCCTTTCTTTGCACTTTAGATACTTTCTTCTTGCACAGTGGAGACTCACCAAGGGAGGTCAAAGGCATTTAAGTGGGTTTGGACAGTGTGTTTTTAGTGAAGCTTTCTAGGACATTTTTGTAGTGAAGCTGTTTTATTAGTCTTTATTAAGTTTAATTCATTAACTGTTTGATAATTACATGATTTGAAGTATGGAGGAGAATAAGTGGTCAAAAAACTGTTGCAGCCCTTTTAAAAAAAGGGGGCACTGGGTTAGTAAAGACTTGAGGAATGTAACTGATTGGATGGTTTCACTAAATAGTGAAATCAAACCACACATGAATAGAAGCCTTGTCAGATGGAGAACAATATACTTGAAAAGGACATTCCTCCTGAGAATTATGAGATTCCTGGTCTTAGTCAAATAAAGGAGTCTGAGTATTTGGACCCTGATACAGCTTTAAGCCACTTAAATGCCTCTTTGACCTCCCTTGGTGAGTCAAGAAGAAAGTATCTAAAGTGCAAAGAAAAGATGGGGAAGATTAAAAGGACCTACAAATAATAATTTTTTTTTTACTTCTGAAGATGATTTAGATGAGGAAAAATGTCACTGTGCTGATTCAGAAATTATTCAGCAACTAAAGGAAAAATTTAAAACTAAGAACAGAAGTAAAAAGCTCATGATTTTTGATAGTTTTACCAAAAAGCTGATCCTTCAAAAGAATGGAAAGTGAATTCATTCTCTATAAATCTATCTCTATAAGTCCTGTTATAAATTTTTGGATTCATTTCAGTTTACCACATAATTTTATCAGTGTAAACTGTAGAAAAATGGACTTGAGGGGTTTAATTCCTGGTCACTGCCAACAAGAAAATTTAATTTTTGTATGATACCATTAAGATACCATCTTGAAATTTTGACTGATTGACTACAAGACATATACCTTTAAGTGTGATTTTTTTTGAAATTTTTAAAAAAGTTCAATTTTCCAAAATTTCAAAATTAATATTATTTGAATATTTTTGAATTTCTTGAAAATTTACAATTTTGTCATGTTGTATATCAAATGAAAACCCTATTCATAAGCTTTAAAATGACACCTGTCCCATGTCTGTAGCATTCATCGTTATCCTGTAACTGGCGTTTGAAGGTATGGTGACAAGTGAATTTTGACCTTTTTTGGCAATTTTAAACATTCAGTATCTCAAAAACGGATGGACAAAAAAAATCTGGAAAAAATAATTTTTAAACATCTTATGGTAAGGTACAAATGTACTGAAAATGAACAAAATCCATGACGTCAAGGATTTTTCATTGGTTGATTTCACATGGAATGACCCAGGCAGCAAACTAGTGGTAGGCACACTGCACCTGCCTTCTTGGCCACTCAGGTTGGCTGCTTCCCGACCTTCTCACTCGCTTGTCAAGGAGAGTGGATAATGTGTGGACGGCTTACCTCCTCCTCCAGTGCCATTGCCAAACAGACTGAAGGAGTAGGGCCACTGCGATCTTATTCCTGATGGCTCTCCTCCCAAGAGAACCATCGGGAAGAGGATTGCCGTCTCCTTACCCCCTCTCACCTCGCAGTTCTTCAAAACAGCCCTGGTTCAAGGGAACCTGGAAGTTCCAGGATCCTCTTCACCAAGCCAGCTTGGAAGAAGCACTGAGCAGAGGAGGTCGGAAGGTGGCAACAGCACTGGGGGACGGGGCATAAAAGGATTGTCGTTGTTGTTATTGTGGCTGCTGCCCCTACCTCCAGCTCCTTACCTCTTCTGCTACCCAGCAGGACTTCTTCAAAACAGGCCAGCCACAGAGGATCTTGGGAGCAGAAGAAGCCACTTTTGAAGAAGCACTGGGTGTTGAAGGTGGTACTATAGGTAGGTGGAAGTGATGGCAGTTGGGCACATGTAGAGGTGGGGACACTGCTTCAGGGGCTAGTTTGACTTTGTCCGAGTCTGCTTCTAGCACACCATAAGCACAAAATAAAACAATTGTCTTTGCTCTTCCTGCAATGTTTGGAACACGCATGGACTTAACCTTCTGGGAGCTGGACTCTTCACACTCTGGGTCATCACTCGGTAACCCTGGGGCTGTGTCTTTTGAGAATGTGTCATGCAGGTTTTGACTGAGCCTTTGATAATGCATACTGGAATGCTTTGTCTGATTGAATAGATGCCAGGACTGATAAGGTGGGAAGACATCCCTTCCCAAATAGGGCAACTGTACCCCAGGGAAAGTTGAGGCATCAGAAATTAGCTAAGCTCTCTCAGGGATCAAGTATGCAACTTGGGGGTGCTCCTGGAACTGGCATAGTCCCTGGATGGCCAGATGGCATAAGTTGCCAGGATCGCCTTTTACCAGCTTCAGCTGGTTCACCAGCTGCACCTGGAGAAAGCAGATCTGGATTCAGAATCACATGACCTTATTACAGCATTTCTCAAACTATGGGTCAGGACCCACTTGGTGGGTTGCGGCCCGATTTCTGGTGGGTCCCACAGAGCCTCCAATGAAAACACAAGTGATGGAAAGATCGGATAACTAATTATCTCAAGCCCTGAGGCTATTCAAAAATCAGATAGCTGCTAATTGCCCTTCAAGGAGCTGAGCTCCTGTAGTTTGCAAGCTTGTGTAAATATAGGGAGAGAAATGTTTGAGTGTCTTTTTTCCAAGTCTGTCAATGATAGGTAGTGGGGGTAGGTGAAAGCTGGGTCACGTAACTAAGGCCATTAAGCCTTGAAGCTATTCATTAGGGCTCCCTCATTATGAGAAATGAATTGAGGGTTGTTGTTGTTGTTGTTGTTTGTTTGTTTGTTTGTTTGTTTCAAATAAATAAATAAATACAATATTACTTGTAAATACGGTACATAAAAATATTATTTCTTCCTAGATCATCTTTTTTTTAAAGTCTCGTAAAGGTAGGTGGGTCCCGATAGAGTGTCATTTTAAAAAGTGGGTCCCGGTGCTAAAACATTTGGGAGCCACTGCCTTATTGCATTCAGACCGGACTGTTGCAGTGATTTCTATGTGGGGCTGCCTTTAGAGACAGTTTGGAAACTACAGCTGGTACAAATTGCAGCCACCAGAATGCTGGTTGAGGCGTTGTGGATGGAACGTTTTGCATTGATCCTGCATGGATTGCAGTGGCTACCTATTCCTTTCTGGGCTCAGTTTAAGTGCTGGAATTAACATTTAAGGCTCTCAATGGCTGGGGACCAAAGTTGCCTTAAGCACCAGCGGTTTGCTTTTATGAACCTGCCTGAGCTGCTTCAGAGGTCCTGCTTGCTGGCTCATCTCCCCTGACTACCCGGATGGCAGGTACCAGGGACAAAACTTGCTTGTGGTGGTATTGAAGTTGTTGGAATTCTCTCTCTGGAGAGATCACACAAGCTGCCTCTTTTCCCCCTTTTAGTAGACTGTGAAGACCTTTTTAAAAAAAATTTAGGCAGGCATTGAGCATTTGATTCTCTCTCTCTCTCTCTCTCTCTCTCTCTCTCTCTCTCTCTCTCTCTCTCTCTCTCTCTCTCTCTCTCTCGTTGTTTTGTTGTGTTTTGGTGCACTACTGCTGTTTTATAATAACTGTTACGTTTTTAATATCTGTATACTGGTTTCAATGCATTTGTTGGTGAGGCTCGATTGAAATAAATGAAATAAATAATCTCCATGGCTGCCGTTTATTTAGTGACTTGGCCTGGTGAGGGACAAGAGTGCAACTGGGGGAAGACTCTGTTGCTATGCGCAGGGAACTTAATTTTATTATTACTCTCCCCTATTTAATGTCTGTCTCCCAGGCAGCTGGTGATGTTTTAATGAAGCTGGAATTGTATAGTCTGTAGCCCTGGATAATGCTAAGCTGCCGAGTCAGAATCAAATTAATAATTCATGAAATTAAAGTGTATAATTAATTCGAGCTGTGCAGATGAGGAGAGGGCTTGAGCCTTCAGCCTGAAAGGAGCTTATGTTATGTATTGAGAGAGAGAGAGAGAGAGACTGTGAGCATGTATTTATATCAGGTGCTTCTGCAGCGACAACTAGAAGTTTAAGCTGCCGTAAGCATTCCTGATTTCACTCCCTGATTTTCAACTACATATCTTTGAGCCTTCAAGGGGCCATATTTATAACTTATTTATTATCAGGGACATTTCCAGTCCTGTGGCCTGTGCAAAGTTGGGTAAACTAACAACCCTCTCTCTCTCTCTCTCTCTCTCTCTCTCTCTCTCTCACACACACACACACACACACACACACACACACACACACACACAGAGAGAGAGAGAGAGAGAGAGAGAGAGAGAGAGAGAGAGAGAGAAGACTGTATAGGTGATTGTAATAGCACCAGTGTCTTTTGCTTCACACACACACACACACAAATATGGTTCAGCTACACATGCTCCTTTTCGCCCGCATAAGGATGATCTCGCCACAAACAAGCACATCCACTTGGACTGCATGTATTTCACTAATGAAGTTTTCTTCAGAATATAGACAGAGCTTCACATCTACTGCAAACATACACATCTTTAGCTCTCTCCTCACAAGATAAATGTGTGTGGGGGGGAAACTATGCTTTTGATTTTAAAAGGAGGGGGGAAATGCTGAAACTAAAAAATAAATAAATGCTGAACCACATAGCGCTAGACTATTCAATCTGCGAATATGATAGTTGTAAATGTGATGATGATATGTGTCTGCCTTCTTGTAAAATAATTGGGTTTGATTTGACATGGAATGATTATGGGTGAGCATGGACATGATCCAGCCAAATTAAAGAACTTTGAAGTCCCACTAACTTCAGCGGGAGAGCTCAACATTTGCTGAATGTGCATCTCTCCCATTGAAATAAATGGGACACAATGCTTCTCTTTGATTGGGTCATCCTCGTGTACACAAAATGTTTCCACGAATGTTCTGGTCACCCAAAGTGCAAGCTAGTTAAACTGGAACATTTATCTCTGTGATAGACGAGAAGAGGACAAGTGGAGGGCAAAATGGGCACAGTGCCTAGTGTTTACTGATTATTACATGGGTCCAGTTAGAGGAAGGGCTTGCCATTGTGTGCAAGCTGCATGCATATGTGCCACCTTCTTCCGCCAGACTCCAATTTGGAGGGTTTTTTTCTGCTTCTATACTAAGCTACCAGATAGTTCATCTTTTGGAACAAAACCACTGGGCTTTCTTCTAAACTGCTGAGCCATGGGCAATAAAGCTGATGGTGCTCCGTTGAAAATCAATGTCCACAGCATCTTTTAAACTTGGATTGTCCCCAGTACTTTTGGTTGCTTTTTCTTACTAAAATGCTCTATATTCCCAGATTTGATCAAGAGGAAAATGTTAGAGAGGGGCTTTCTTTCTAACAATACATTTATTCAATTTATGCAATTTATCTAGGAATTCTTGGCACCTCTTCACTATTTTCAATTCCCTGCTAAGGCCTCCCTCTCCCCTCATAGCTTTCTGCCCAAGAAGTTGCTTCTTTCTTCACTGTCAAAATTGGGATTATTCATTCTGTTTTCCTCTCTCTTCTACAGTGGTGTCATTAGGAGGAGTTGCGGACTGCACCGGGTGACTCCCTCAGGGGGGTTTGACACCACTAGTGGCCAAAACTGTGGAAACATTTTGGAAAATTTGTATTTATGAATAATACCATAACATTATATATCATTGAAAAGGTACTTTAATGCAGAATGTAATGAAACAACCCATGTTGAATTATCTGTATTCTATCAAACGTTATGGCCAAATAACCAGAAAAAGAAAACACAACTGCCTTATGTAACAAAAGTGGGTTTCTTTAACTCAAAACTGACCAATGAGACTGATTGTTCTGAGAGCCAATGAGGTGTTGTTATGACACAGCAAGAAACCAATATGGTGTTAGTATGAGTCAGCTCTCATTTCTATATATGAGAGCTAATACTATAACACTTATTCAGTTGTGTGAGTGTCATCAAGTTGGCCACTGTTTTTTTGTTGGTTACTGATTTGTTGGGTGACCTGTACTGTTATATATTAAAGTTAATGGGGATGGCACCATGAGTTACCGTACCGGGTGACACCAATCCCTGTGACACCGCTGGGGTGACATGATGAGCTCTTGCACTGGGTGACGCAAACCCCAGTGATGCCTCTGCTCTTCAGTTCCTTCCTTCTCTGTCTCCCTCAACCCTTTCATCTTTCTCCTTGTTTACTTTGATGAGATGACTACCAGGTGGTCCTCATCAAATCCTTCCACTTGCCCCCTTGACTCGTGGCTACCATCTCCCCTGCAACCATTTCTCCTCTCTTACACAACATCAAGCTTTCTCTCTCCATGGGCTTCTTTCCTATTGCATTTAAGCATGCCACTATCTCCCCTCTTCTGAACCTATTGTTTCTCTTTAACTACCATGCAGTCTTCTTGCTACCCTTTCCCTCCAGACTCTTGAATCAAACTGCTTTCTTCTGCTGCCTCATTTTTCGATACTCCAACTCTTTTCTTGTCTAGCTTTCTCACCTGCACTCCACTAAGACGGTCCCTACAAAAATCAGAGATAATCTCCTCACTGCCAAATAAAAAGGTCTCGATTCTGTCCTTATCTTTCTTCGCCTCTCTGTAGCCTTCACTACAGCCTTCATTCAGCTGATCGCTCCCTTTTGCTTGCCTCTCTTCATGACAGGTCTCCACCATGATTCTGCTTTCAAGTGATTTTGTTTGCTGCTTTCAAGTGATTCCCTTCCTATCTGTCTAATTGTTCAATGTTTCCACAGGGGAAGCCCCCCCCTCTGGGTCCCTCGGTTCTTGGCCCCTGCTATTTTCTCTATACCAGTGGTTCTCAAACTGTGTATCGTAACCCACCATTGAGAACAAAAGCTGCCCCCTTAAGGGGCGGGGACAGCATGGCAGCAGCGATCCCGGGGATCGCCGCCACCGCAAAAGTGCCCAAAACCGCCGTGTTCATCCTTACTGGAGCTTGGAGGTACTTGGGGGAGGCCTGCACGACCCTCTGCAGGCCTCCCCGATCTTCGGATTACCGAAAAACAGCGAAAACCGGAACTGCCTGAAAATTGCCGTTTTTCGGCAATCCAAAGATCGGGGAGGCCTGCAGAGGGTCGCGTAGGTCTCCCCCCAAGCCCCCCGGTAAGGACGAACACGGCGGTTTCGGGGGCGGCAGCAGCAATCCCTGGGATCACTGCCGCTGCTTGCCCCGCCCCTGCAAACACTCAGTTCTCCCTGCCTTACTGGGATAACTTTGAGAAACAGCTGCTCTATACACATTGCCCCTGGGTAACCCCATCAGATCATGTGGTTTCAATATGGCCTATACATTGACAATGCCCAGTGCTCTCTCCCCAGAACTTTCTTCCTCCCACTGGTGTCACTACAGGGGGGGCGGAGCTATAAGTTCTTCCATGATCGGAGCCTCCGTTACACGGAAGAACGAAGCGCCCTGCCCCTGCGCCTTCCGACCCATTCAAAGCAGTGAAAACAACGCGCAGGGAGAAATTGAAGTTAGTGCCCGTGGGTCTGCTTTGGATAATCCTTAGACACTGGCGCCCGCAGCTGCTACTGCGAACGCTGTTGCTTCGTCACAAAGGAATTTCTACAGACCACTGGTTTTAGTAAGAACTTTATTTCTTCAACAAAACTGTACATGGCTGCAAATCCCATAACCCCGAAATCGCTGGATGTGTCATCATCTCAAGCTCAATATTGAAGACTGAACTTCTTCTCTTTCTCCCCAAGCCTTTCTCTCCTTGTGCATTTTTCATATGTCACCATCCACCCTGTAGAACAGGCATGATGTTGTAGCTTTACCCTTAAACCCTAGAATGTATCTCTCTCCTTCATTCCCCATGTTCAGTCTGCTGCCAAATCATGTCACTTCTCCCGCTGCAATATTGCCAGAATCTTCCTTTCTGCCCCCTTAGCAGAAACTCCTGTTCACACCCTGGTCATCTCCAACCATGAGTACTGCAGCGTGCTTCTTGCTGGTCTTCTGTTAGCTCATTTTAGTTCTTGAACATCCATCTAGAAGTACTCTGCTGCGGAGGTCATTCATCTTGCAGTCACATCAAACCCCTCCTTTAAATCCCTTCACTGACTCCCTCTCTGCTCCCAGATCCAGCAAAGGCTCCTCATTCTTGCATTCAGAGCCCTCCATGGCCTCACCCCTCCTTACCTCTCAGCCCTCATAGCCTGCCACACTCCTGCCTGTGACTTTCCCTTTTCCAGCTCTACCAGCTTCATTCACGCGAAGGTCTTTTTGCAGACCCGTGGTTTGAAGCAAATAAATCGGAACTGAACTGATGAGGCAAGTGTGAACTTGGTCATAACTCTGAGCAAATTCAGTGAGGCAGGTGGTCCGATTCCACTATACCAGCACATCTGGGAGCTGGAGTGTTTGGGGATGTTCTCTTGTCAGTGTGAAAGGTCTCCTCTTCTGTAACTAACAAACGGACTGGGAATAAGAAGGTTGCTCAGGAGTAGCATTGGGGCTGAGCAGATGAGACACTGGCTAAGGGCCCACCTGGCTAATCTGACCTCTGAACCTTCAGTATGAACAGCAGTGAGCCATCAGGGGGCAAATGGGAGGGGCAAGAGAGGGGCAAATGGTGAGCAAGGTTTATTCCAGGGCCCCCAGCAACCTAGTGCCATCACTACAACTTCCTCCTGCAATAAACTGCAAAATAAGGGAAATGTCAGGCAATGAGGAGTTTCCTGCATACAGAGGGAACCTGCAAAGTGTGCAGAAAAATCGTGGTTTAAACGTAAACCCCTCCAACCCGCAAGACACCATGGAGACTGATGTGTGTATGCACTGCTCTCATGCTGTCAATGAACATTGGTAGGGGTGAGCAGTGCACAGACATGAGCCCACAGCTGATGAGGACTGGCTATTAAGGTGAAGGAAAGCCAGCCTTCCATTTGCTTCCCTTCAGCCCATGACCCAAATGGAGTAAGGTAACTGGCCATTATGAAGGATGCAAGCCCTTAGGCCAGTGTTTCCCAAACTTTTTCGACCTTGACCATTGACGGTCATTGGTTGCAGCTCCCCATTATGTTATGTTGATGCCTGCCAGTTGGCATTGCACCATTTCCCGAGAGGATTTCATGGCACTCCGTGTCTCCCCTGGCTGGTTTCCGGGGCTCCCCTGGGAACTGCGCCTCCCAGTTTAGGAACCACTGCCTTAGGTGTACATCCTGTGAATCCAGTTTCCCCAACAGGATCTTCCGAAGAACAAGGCAGGCTACCTCTTTGCAGTTTAATGGACAGGAAAGGGGGAAATTGTGAGCTCAACCTTAGCCCTCCTACCTGCAAGCTCCATGGAGACAAGAGGAGTCTGTGCTAGCCACATCCTAAGTGCCCAGCGCACAGCTACTGATCAGGCAAAAGGAAGGTTATTTAAGGGACTGCCATCTCACAGCTTAAAGAACTACGGGGTAGCAATGAACCACGGAGAATGCATTACCTTAGGATAAAATTACACATGCATGCATCTGCGTGCTTTCAACCCAGATTTTTTTTTTTTAAAAAAAATAGTGCCAGGGGGTTCATGCAAAATGGCCCAAGACCACAGCAGAGGGTGGGGGCTTATAATTTCAAGCTTGATTGTGCCCCCCCCACATGCTTTATATATATGATGTTCAAGTGATGTAAACTTGAGTCTATTGACTTGGACTTGAGTCGGACTCAAGTTGCATCAATGACTTGACTCGGACTTGAGTCGGCGATTGTGAAAGACTCGAGTCGAGACTTGGAGCCTTTTATGACAAGTTGAATTTTACTTAGGTTTAAACCCGTTCCCCACTAAATAGATTGGAACTCGCAACCAAAGACTTGGGACTCAACTTGAGACTTGGACCCAGAGACTTGGGAATTGATTCAAGACTTGGAGTCCTAAGGCTAGAAGCCACAATATCTAAGTGCCCAAGGCAAGCTGAAAGCACCCCACCGTGGTTTGTACTTGTTTTGTGCAACCCCTCCCCCCTGCTCTTTATATAAACCCCAGCTCCAAATCTGGTTTGAAAGTGTGCATTTGCATGCACATGTGATTTAACCCTTAGATGTGCGTCCTTTAACTTCAAAACTTCCTGCCCCAAATAGAATTTAACCCAGTGTTCTTGGTGTGTGTGTGTGTGTGTCCTGAGTATACGTGCATATCTGAGTAATGAGGGTCGGCCCACACCACATTGCTTTCCATAGAATGAGTGCTTAGCCGTTCATTCCACTGCATCAGTGCAATGCAGATAGATCATCTGTACTCAGGTGCATACTTAAGCCGGAGCTACATTACACACGTCGCGGAGCTTATGACCTGATTTTTGAAGCAGGCGGAGCCGCTGCGACCTCCGCACGGCCAGCGCGTACATCAAGCTGGAATCCTATTTTTCAGGGGGCAGGCACGCAGAGCTAGGGGGCGGTTCGCGGACTACTGCAACCTGCCAATCGTAGGAGAGGGGAGGGGAGGGTGGCTGCATGCCAATCTGAACAACCACCAATCACCTTGGAGGTAACATTCACTACGAACATTTCTTCTCCTATAAAATTTATCTGGCCCCTCCTGTTGCCCAACACGACCCCAGATGTGTTTACTCGGAAGTAAGTCCCACGGCACTCAGTCGGACCTACTAGGAACTGAGGTTTGAATTGCTGCATTTGGAGAGGGAGCCAGCCCAGTCATGCTTATTCGAAAGGAAACACTGCGGAGCTCAATAGCCAATCACAGCTGCGCTTTCTTAAGAAGGCGGGACAACATGAGGGACAACAGGCTGGAAGACACTCCCCCGCTTCCAGCGCAGAGGCAGAGGCAGAGGCGGCGACAGAGCCTCTGCCTGTAGTGTAGCTCTGCCTTTAGGTGTCCAGTGCAGATGCTGCCTATCTTCACTGCATTGCTGTCAATGGAGCGTGCATTTGGATGGACATCCAAATGTGCTTTCCACTGAAAGCAACATCCTGGGGCCACCTGTCCTGTGTATACACACCCAGGCACTATGTCTGAAAATGTGCATGTTGCCAAAACGGTCTTCTTCTTCTTCTTCTTCTTCTTCTTCTTCTTCTTCTTCTTCTTCTTCTTCTTCTTCTTCTTCTTTTACACAATATGGAAAGGAAAGCAAGATAACATATAACTTAAGAAATGTGTTAGAAGTCTACAAATTTTGGCTTTGCTGTGTTACCGTAATAAGGATTGAAAGAGGAGATATTAATCTTCTCTTTCAATCCCTATTATGGTAAAATAGCAAAGCCAAAATAGTGTCAAAAATATACAAGTGTGACCTTAACATTTGCCCCATCAGTGAATCAGCAAAAGGGTTGTGATTAATTTGCCACTTAAGTCCATGATCGTAAGAAGAGCCCAGCTGGATCAGGCCAAGGACCCATCTAGTCCAGCTTCCTATATCTCACAGTGACCCACCAGGTGCCTCTGGAGAACTGGAGAAGACAACATGATACCTGTATCCTGTCGCCACTCCCTTGCATCTGGCATCCTGTGCCCCTGTCTTAGGAAGGGAAGTAAGTACCCTAGGAACTCAAGTGGGATTTACTTCTGAGTATAGGAGCAGGCTGTGTGGATGCAATCCTAAGCATACTTTTCTGGAAGCAAGTCTCATTGGAGCCGATGCGACTTATTTCTGGGGGGGGGGAAAGATGCTTTGGATTGGGAAGTGAAGCATTCAGGCCTAATGGGCAATAAGTTATTCAGGCCTTCCTGGAACTTGGCATCCATTTTTGTACATTTTGATAGGCCATGAGGTTCTGAGGTTGGAAGATGTAGAGTTCTCCTCGACCATGTGGTGAAGAGACCAGTGTGGAGAGGAGTCAGGATCTGTCCCATGTGCCCTGGGAGAGGTCCTTTTTCCTGTGTATCTATCTCGCACAACTGCAAAACCTGTTTTCCAGAAATGGAAGTGGGGTGAGCAGCCACACCACAAGCAGCCTTTCAAACTGTCTTCAACTTTGAAAAACAAAAAAACAACCACCCCAAACTATTGTCATGTCTCCTGCCTTATTCTTGGTTCCTGTGATCACGAAGTGACTTTTGGGCATCTTTTTGCTGGTGTTGCAGGGTAATTTCCGTTTCTCTTGACAGGCAAAGGAGAGAGGTCTGTGGTGTGAATGCAGTTAAAAGGGTTACCAAGAAAAGCAAACAAAAACAATATGCAAATGAGGCTGCTAGCAACAGGTAGACTTAATCAGACGCTGTCAGATGAATTCAGCATCTCCCCGATTGTCGCCTGTGTTAGGCTCCCTTTCGGAAGCCCTCATCTGCTCCAGATGTGGTTTAATTTACTGCGACTTGGCTAATTACTGTAATTAAGGATTAATTACTGTTAATTACTTTCACATAAACTCAACGCCAGTCAAAGAGCGGAGCCTTATGAAGCCTGCCACATAAGTGAACACAAGCGCGCCAGGCTGGGTGGGCCTGGCAGGTTGCTCCTCATTTGCCGGGATTGCTGCAGCGTGCCACCGCCTGCCTGCCGTTACCTTGCGTCGCAGGGGCTGGGGGAACGGGAGCCTCAGCACTCCTCCCTCAGCAGTGTGGTGGCAGGAGAACAGCCCTGGCAGAAATCCAAATGGCAGGAAAAGAGGCATCCGGTCCCATGACTCACACAAAAAAACTTCCCTATGGTTTTATGGGAGTTGTTGTCTCCTATGATAAACACAGCTCATTTGCTCAATCCTGGAGGTTAGGAAAAATTCCCAGCAGAAACAAATGGAGGAATAAGGTGACACTGTCCTTCTTGCCAAAATGACATGTTATGCTTGAGTTAAAGAAGGAAGGCAACTATCCAATACTACCACCTTAAGAAATTGACAATTTTTTTAATTGAGTATCGGGAAGTGAAACACATGGTTATTTGTCAATAATGAGCATGTTTTTACTTACCTCGACATTTGATTTGTTTTATGTATTTCTTATCAAAGAAATAAGGCTAAAAAAATGACCAGGGGCATAGAATTATTATTATTTTCTAACGATGCAAGGCAAATAGAAACACAGGTTGGTGAGGCACCCTTCTGCACAGTGCTAAGTAGGAGTGACTTGAACCTTGGGCTTAGCCATGTCTCACGCTACATAGCAGCAAACCTGCGGCTTACCAAAGAGCCACAGTTCTCTGCATGATGCATGTGTTTGCAAACACCTACATTTATCACATTCACATATTGCATTCTTAGGTGCAAAATCTTAAAATATGACTAAAAAAGTAATGTATGAAAATTTTAAGCAAACATTTTTGCAGGGAGATGGTGTCAGTGATCACCAGGATGCATTTGAACAATGTAAGAAACGAACCATTTATTTGGCTCCGGCCTCTCATTTATTTCTTTATGGCCTCTCTCCTGTTTTCACATTTCTTCTCCATTGCTGTGGATTTTTTTCTTGCCATCTACACTCTGTGGTGAGGAGACAGCAGGCTGCTTAACAGTGACATGCGTGAGGTCGCCTACAAATTCATTCTCTCCTTCCAAAATGACATATTCATTGCCTTAGTACTGCTTCCTCAAAGAAACAAGAAGGGCATAAAAGGGGATGGTAGCTGTAGATGTCAGAAATAGCACAAAGCAGACCCAAATTAACATATCTCACATTATCCATCCCTCTCACAGATGTCTCCAGTACCGAGTGCTGCAAATGTGTCACTGGAGAGGGTACCCAGATCTTCAGTGGGACAAGGCCTGTTTTCTGCTTCCTAAGCCAAACCTTGAATCCCTCATTTTTGGTGATAAGAGTGGGTGTTGCATTGCCAGTTTTAAAAATCAGGGTTGGGCCCTGCCTTCTCCAGTTCAGATGGGGCTAGTCTTCAACTCAATCTAGGGTAATTTTCCCTAGGGTAAAATATGCAAATACTACACAAATTCTTTTCTGTTACCTAGGGGTAATTGCCTCATCAGAACAGACTGGAGTGCATCTCTGTAATAAATATGTATGAGCCAGAACATAAGCTGCACTGTATGAACTGCAGTGATGATGCTTGGAGACGGCTCGAGTAAGATCCAATTGTTTCTCTGTGTGAGAGAGTGAGTTAGGACATGTGGCGGACGCATCCTCTCTTCCCTCCCTTTGCTTCCTCGTGAAGTGATGGCAATGGGGGGAGGGGGATGGGGATGACAGCATTGTCACCCAGATGCCTTTTAATAACTTAAGAGGGAGAGAAAAGGATCTTCCTAGTTTCTGATGAGGCGCTTGCTCTTCGCAAGGGCTCTCTGTTCTGCTGACACGACAACAGCGGCATAAGGTTGCCTGTTGTCTAGGCGTAACACGTAAGACTGAGCTGCTCCTTCTGCAAATTCACTCAAATCCTTCACGCAAATGTTTTGAAACCATTTGCATATGTAGTGCTTCTGTGTATACATGCATAGGTAGGTTCACAGAATGCTCAAATTCTGCTCTCTCTTCCTAACGGATGAAGAATAGATGGGGAGAATTAGGAGAGAGAGAGAGAGAGAGAGAGAGAGAGAGAGAGAGAGAGAGAGAGAGAGAGAGAGAGAGAGGAACAGCAGTGATTAAATTAAGATTGTTCTACCAGACCTCTGTTTTCTTTGCAAGTGTTCCCCAGCATTTGAAGATGAAAGATATTCATTTAGCTTTCAGAATGAATGGATTTAATAAGGGCAGTGAGCTGGGGAAGGGGAAGTGGGGCGGCAGGGGAGGGGGGGGGAAACAATGCTGACGGCTTGGGAAACGCATCAAGTCTTTCCCTAAGGCCATTTCAGCAGTGACATGGACCGCACGACCATTAACACACTGAGCGTAGAACATGTTTGCTGCACTGTCTGCCTATCTTTCAGCCAGGTTTAAAGCTGGAGAGATGTCTATCAGTGGTAATGAGATTGTGCCCAGGGCCCCACAATGTAAGCAAGAAGACAAAGAGTGCTGTGCCACTTTTGAGACTAACTGGTTTTATTGTGCCATGAATTTTCACAGGGAAGACCCCACTTCGTCCATGTGTGTGCATTATAGATCAATATTGGGGCTTTGAAATTGTTAAGGAGCTTATACAACAAACAGAAAGCAGAAATTGAAGGTCTGTATAATCCAAGGCACTCTGATTCCTGAAAATGTCTGCCCCATAACAGGCTGGCATCCCAGCAAAGAGCAGGCCCAGGCAGAGATGGGGTGGAATGTTGAACTGCGAGAGCTCCATGTCGGGTCTTTGTTTTTGGGAGGGGGATTTTCAATGGCAGCCAGGAACACAAATCTGAAAAAGGAGATAATTCACACGGGGTGAGACCACAGCTCACAGAAAAGGCATTCTTTATTTTTTAGGTTTGGGCCGATTTCTTAAAAAGTACCTTGTCTGGATTGAACCTGGGGTTGAACCTGGGGCCTTCCTTCCTTCCACAGAGAAAACATGTGTTTAGACACTGAGCTACTATCGGCCCCTCTCTTGTCCTTTAGTCCTTTCATTTGTTTAGTTAGGGACGGTCCTGTTGATTCTGCGTGTTCTCAGCCCTATAGTTCTCTCCAGAACAATATATGATTCGGTGATTGTTATGTTGTTCTACTGCTGTGGTGTTTTTGTGTTTTACATTTTTATTGTTGTAGCCAGTTTAGAAGACAAGAGGGATATAAATTCAAAAAAATTAGCCATTGCAGAGGGGGAGGGAGGGGGAGGTGGTTGTGGGGTCATTCGTGATCCTTACCACCTTCCACAGAACAGTTGCAACAGGCTGCAGTTTCACAAAGACATTTTTCATGCACAACTTGCCTGATGTCCTGTTGGCCATGTACATGGAAGGTACATATATGCCATCGGTGATCCACTTCCTTCTAAATGTCCTGGTCCACTCTCTCAGTATTGCAGGCTCTTTGCTGGCCCTCCTTGGGGAGAAAGCACACAGGCCCCAGCCTTTCTAGGCGTCCACCTCCTCCTCCTCCTCCTCCTGTCTGCTTCATTACAATCTGCCTCCAGGCTCAATTTGGACTGCTTAAGCCTCAAATCATTATAATTACCATTATTAGAAGTAGCTGCAGGGGAACCACCGGGACACCAAATGAAATGTGTGAGGGTCCGCTCCAACCACAGTCGCAGGTTTCCAGCTCAAGGGACCACGAGAGAGAAGGGAGCCACCAAAACTGGCTGATGCAACGGCTGTCAGCTCAGCTCACCCCAACTGTCAGGCGCCGAATGCACCAGGATTCATTTTTTTAATTGACACCTTCCTCTTGAGCTCTGTACTGCTTTACACACATCTCAGCCTTGTTCGCTTTCAGCCGCGTCTTCGGTGGAAATTCCCTCCTCCGGTCCCTCAAATAAAGAAACAGTCGAGGGTGGGGGGGGGAGTCGGGGGGAGGGAATCTGTGCCCCTGGAGGATCAGCGAGGGCACGGGCATTGTTCTGTGTAAAATATGAGCAGCATGACAAAAGGGAAGCATCAGGAAATGCACTCGTTGTGTTCAAAATAACAGTGCAAAGCCCAAGGAAGGTTTGCTCATGTCAGATTTAGAAGCTCTGCAGGCTTCTTGGAGTTTCTCTCAAGGACTGAACTGGGCACAGGCTCACCAACGACCAGTCCTAGCTAAGACTTGGTTTTAGTGCCACAGTTTAGGCCAAGAAAACAGGCGGAAACAATGAAGCAGTCCAAACATGCACAAAGTGCTTTCACCTCATTCTAAGGGTCTAACTAGATATGATAGTTCCATGAGTTAGAATACAAGTTGTACGGACAGGTAAAAATCAGCAAGGTAAAGGTCCTTCTCTGTGTTTCTCACCACCCCGACTTCCACCTTCCCAGCTGCTTTTTTTCTAGTAGACTTACTGCCACTCTTGGAGCCTGACCAGGAAAAAAGTAAAGGGGGCGGAAGGGGTTTTTTGGGGGATATGTGGGGGAGGGTTCAGCATTTGCCCCTTCTCTGCATGCAATCACCCCTCCCACCATTTTATGCCTGTTTGGTGTATACCCTGATCTACAACATGACTCTGCCACTCTCCCTTCTAGTGAGACCTTGGTAATCACAAACATCACACACAATTTTACGTTAAGACAAAGCGGCTTCCTAGGCAAAGTATAAATTATTCTCTCTTTGGAGTTATGCCGCTGTGTTGCTAAGGAAGTCCAGTAGTTATCGCTGTGCGTCACTTGCGAAAGGCCAGCTCCTGTTAAACTGACACTCCAATCTTTTGTGCACTTTACATGGAAATAAATCTCCTTGAATTTGAGGGGGCTTATATCTGAGCAAGTGTACTTAAACTTGGGATGGTCTTGTGGGGGGAGGCAGTCCTGTCAGCCTTTGGAGTATAACCTGTTTCCATTCTTAGCTGCGTTGTTTCCAAGCCCTTTTGCCAAGGAGAGTATCTTGGTGATGTATGGTGATGTACAGTACCAGCAACAATGTGGCTGAGACCAGGGTGCTGGCAGCTTTGGCGGGGATCTGGGAAAGAGGCGAGGGGAACCACTGGGACACAGTGGCATAACTCCAAAGAGAGAATAATTTATACTACAAGAGATGCTGGGGCTCAAGCTTGCCTGAAAGTAGCTACTCTTTGCCTAGGAAGCACACAACGTAAAATTGTGTGTGATGTTTGTACATGTTGCGCACTGCACAAGGGCACCAGATCTAAGGGGCGCCATTCTGACATTTGAATGAAGGGGAGGAGGAGGATGCCAGTGGGGAGAAAGGAGCACCTTTTTCTACTGCGAACAAAGGCATTTTTTTTTCTAACGTGCACAAAGGAGCCATATGGGCTAGGAGCAGCCCTGGCAACCACAATGACAATGTGAAGGGCAGAGGAGATAGTAGCATCTTTTCTTATCCTTTCCTTTGAAGTATAAGTATGACATGATAGAGCACAAACTGCATTTTTATGGTAGACAAGACAGTCTTAAACGTTATTGGAAGCGGACTTCCTAAATCAAGGGACAAATCATTTTTATCTTCCCAGGACGATAACAAACACGCACCCATTGCTGAGTTGTTGCAGGAAATGCAGAGAGTGTTGTTTCCTACTGCTACTGTATCTATTGCAGAGAAATGAAATTTTCCTCAAATTTCAACCATAGTTCACACTGATTTAAATCTATGTTGGTTGGTGAATTTGAGTTTCTCCATAGTGACAGAAAGGTACAGATGAGAGCTGGGTTTTTGGTACTGGATGGTGGGCAGTGGTCTTGGAGGGAAGAACACCCCAATTGGTAGTGGGTCGGAGAGGAGAAATGGTAATGAGTCTGACTGGTTAGATGAAGGGAAGAGAGGATAGCAGTTGAGTGTTTTTCCCAGCCAAGGATATCCAGTTAGCCATGTCAGCATGTCATCAAGCTTGGGGGTGCTGTTGTTTAATGTCACATTGGTACATGCAAAATTAATTATCTTCCAGGATTAAATCATTGATGTGAGTTTCATAAGGAAAGGAGCCACGGTGGCTTAGTGGTTAAGACGCTGAATTGCAGACCTAAAGGTCTGCAGGACAGCAGTTCGAGACCCCAGTGCCACGTGATGGTGTGCTAAAGTCTTCGGCTCTAGCTCCTGCCAACCTAGCAGTTTGAAAGCAAGGCATTGCAAGTACATTAATAGGGCAGGAAGGTAACAGCGTTCCGTGTGCCTTGGTGTTGAGTCAGTTAGGTTTTGTCCACCCTTGGAGACTGATGAATCCAGTTGGCTTCCTGATGGCCCTTGGGGGGAGTTTCCTGTTGACAGTGGCTTGCTAACAGAGCAGCATGTTGCTGTCAGTGCAGCAGTTGATCTGCAGAATATAGAGATGATCCGGGTAGTAGACATGTCCACTCCCAAGCTGTCCCACTGAATAGATCCTATTCAGTGCCATGGTTTACCAAGGAGCTGGAAGAAATTAAACAGTTGGGAAACGGTTAGAATGCAAGTAGAGAAAAACGTAGGCAGAATCCAACAGAACACAAACCAGCGCTCATTTCAGATGGTGGTGATGACAATGGGGTACTTTTCTGCCACCATGCCATCACTGCAATATTGTTGAGGAGACCAGTTTCAAATGAAACAGTGGCTGCAATGTGCAGGTTCCCTGGGTGATCTGCAGGATCCTTTGACAGAACACTGTGACTTGTTTGTAAAATACCGTATTGTCCTGAGTATAAGACTCACTCCCCCCCCCCTAATTTAAGTTTTTAAACTAGGGGTGCATCTTATAATAAGGATGTTGCAAAAATGGTGATGCTGGGCCTAGCCAGCATCGGGTTTGCAGCCGCCCCTCCCCCAGACTCAGCAGGCAGTGAATGGTTTAGGCTGCAATCCTGTGCACACTTTCCTGAGAGTAAGCTCCATTGAGAACAGTGGGGCTTGCTTCTGAGTAGACATGCACAGGATTGCACTGTTCGTTAAATCACTGGCATAAATTTAATGCCAGTGATTTAGTTAAAAATTTTAAATAGCACCAAACTTTAAGGGTGCGTCTTATAATCAGGTGCGTCTTATACTTGGGACAATATGGGTACTTTGCTGATAAAATCTGAAGGCGCATGATGCAGTTCTGAAAGCTGGTGTTATAGGAGCCTTTCTGAAGGACTAGTTCTGGTCAGTGCCTGGAAAAATGTGGGAGGTGCGACCTCAGTGACTTTCAGTACCATTGACCATATCCTTCTGAATCTGAACACTTGTTGGGGATGGGGACTAAAGAAGTCATGTACCAATGGTTCCACTCCAGCTTGCGGATAGATTTTGGAAGGTGGTGCTAGGGGACTGTAGTTCAACTGTTTCATGTAGATGTTAAACAACATGGGAAACAAGATAGAATCATAGGTTGGCCATTAACTGTCTAAGGCTAAGCTCTTGTTATCCAGAAACCTGTGCTTCAAAAGAAGACATTCCTACATTTCTAATCACAACACTCAAATTTGCTGAATGGAATATACTATCTGAAGATGACAATTTTTCATTTAGTCATTTTACACACAGGCTACACTACACAGCTTGATTTTTTCCCTCTTTCTTTCTGAATCTGGAGCTGATATTTCAATTTAGTGCTGACACCCAGTTGTTGGAGGCCCCCCCCCATTATGCCCTATCCACCCCTTGATGGTGCACTGTGCTGCCATTGGTGCTGCCACTGCCATCAGTAGTTAGGTTGGCCCTGCCCAGTGGGTCCTTTGATGGAGATGTGCCCACAACCTGTACCAACCTGGCCAACTCCTAACACCATCCTGTTTCAGTTGACTATGTCAGGGGTTCTCAGCCCCTTCCCGGCTGAGTACCACCTCTGGCGTCATTCTCCTACTGCGTACCACTGGAAGTGACTGGCGATGACATCATTGTCAGTTACTTCCAGGTTTTCAGGTTTTCGGAGGCCAGAAAACGCGGGCAGGAAGCTCAGGACGGGCCCTTCTCAGTGTTCCCGAGAGGCTTGGCCAAAGGCAGGAGCCTTTCGAGAGCGAAAATGCGCCACTGAAAGCGCTGCATTGGAGCGGGGTTCCGGTGGTCCGGCAGTCCGAGTACTACCAGCAGTCAACCAAAGTACCACTGGTTGAGAGCCCCTGGACTATGTAATTCTGGATCATGTAGAAAAAAAGGTGGTGTGTGCGTGCGTGTACATGCACTATAACTGGGGGTATAATGTAGTAGACAGGTATGATAAGATCCCACCTCATCACTCTAATTTCGTATATATTTATTTATGTCTATAGTGCCATCAGTGTGCAGAGTGTTTTGCATAAGTGAAAAAACAGGTCCCTGTCCAAGGAGCAAAATGGAGCTGAAACTATTAACGTGTTTGTTAGGTCCATGTGAGCTAGAAACCTGGTTTTAAAAAGAACAAATACAGTACTGAGATTCTTGAGCAACATTTTGTTTAAGCTACGTTTAGATTTCAGAGGCCATGTTCTGTATTTATTTTATTTTATTTATTTACAATATTTTTATCCCGCCTTTCTCCCCGAAGGGACCCATGAGTACAGCATGATGCCTGTCTGGCCATGAGGGTTTTCAGAGCCCCTGATCTTCCTGCAAACATTTAGCAACAGTTCTAGGTAGTCTGAGCCCTAGTCTCCAAAATCAGATGACAACACATTTTAGACATCGTAAGCTAAGCGGAATGCAATTTGTGGACTACAACGCAAGAGCATTTATAATCGTCTGGTGGTGGCTTTGTATTTCTGCCTTTTTGGTGGCGAACAAGTAACATGTCAGGACCCCCTGCTTTTACATAAATAAGTATATGCAGAACTGCTTGGTTTTTGTCTGCTTTCTTTTCCACCTCAGCTGCGACGTGTTACCTAGCAGGCCATATCGCCTGGTTCTCTCGGCACAGCTTGGGGTAAGTGCAATTACCCTGAGATTCAATGAATAACCGCTATTCCCTAACCACCAAAACTGGTCTTTTGTTAGTGGTTATTGAGAGAATAGTCACAGCCATTGACCCGCTGAATTCCCCCTCAAAAGAAAGTAGCATTCTCCCTTCCTCTCTCATTTCTATAAGCAGATACAGCAATTTATTTCAATTGCTGCTGTTAAAAGTTTTCAATGAGCATTCAGAAAAACCTGGAATATTCTGTTCTCCCCAAGCTTCATGTGGCATTTCCAGTGCCTGTAGGGAACTGTGGACTTTTAAGAGCTGAACTGAAAAGCAGACAAAGAGCCTTCAATTATATCATGCATAATCTCTTCAGGTATACCTTTGATCCAGTGGCTGTAACCCAAGTCATGCTGATCCATGCTGGGGCCCAACAACGAGTGCTGGGGTGGGGAGGAGGCACTGCTATTATACAGATTGGCCCTAAGCCAATGCTATGTTATTTTCATGGGCAGGACTGAATTTGGTCTGCTTGAACAGAAGGCGACATAGGGCCTTGACCTATTTACAGTTAACCTGGGATAGTAACCCCTGAACTCAGTTCAGACTCTGATTTACTTACTCTGATTCAAGACTCTGATTCAAGGGGTGAATCAGAAGTTGAAAAGAGTTAGGAGGAGCTTGAGTCCATGGACCGCCCAATCCTATCCTCTACCGTTTTGGGTGCTGCAGCGTACTGCATCCTATCCGGAGAAGGACCCTGCTCGTGGGAAGCGGACTGTCCACTAGCCTGCACCGGAGACCCAAGCAGGGTGGTGGTGAGGGCGAGCCCGATTGCAGGGGCGTCGTCCAGGGGGTTGTCAACCTCCAGCTCGGGGCTGGCTTGTCTTGGCTCACATTGGCCTCAGAATTACCTGGAGGAAGGGGGTTGCCTCACCCAGCAACCTTCTCTCCAGTCTGGATCTCAGTTTGTGGTCTTCCAAGCATGAGGGCTGTGGAGCTTAGCACCAGACCAGCCTCCTCATCGGCCTCCAGTGAGCTTTTATTACAGGCCTCTGGCTACCCCACCCTGCCCTGCTGATGCCTCGCCCTCATGAGGGCTCCGCCTGTCCCAGCTGATTGGCTGACTGCTTGATGGGCCGGGTCCTGACAGCTTGTTGACTGTGCCTAGCCCGTCGCCGTGCTCTCCCCACCTGTGCCTCCTTCCAGCCTTGCCCTTCCAGCTCCCGGGCGGCTACTGTTCACCCTGGCTCGCCTGTTGCCGCTCCTGGAGAGGCCCTGGCAGAGGTAAGCTCAGAAAGTCCAGGCTTGCTGCAGGCAGAACCCAGACACGGACATTTGTCTACTTACCCCAGGTAATCCCCCAGCCGCCACAATGGGGCTACTCGGTCTCTGTCGGCTCTTTAGCCGGTGGAGAACCAAGCAGGCCCGTGTTGGCAGAAAGGACCTGGAAGGGGAGAATAGGATACAGCACATGGCAGCGTCACTGGTCCCCCTCCTGGGCCCAATCCGTCCACCCCCACCCTCCCCCAGCCCTTGTGCCGCTCGGAGCAGGACTTACCTGCTCCACGGCGCTGTGTTCAGCAGTCTTTGGCGGATGGGTGGCACAGGCCACAGCGCTGGTGCCACCTACTTGATGGGTGGTGCAAACATGCCTTACAGTATGTTTGCGTCACCCATGGTCAACACAGCAGTGTTGCGCTGGCCTAACCCTTGGATAGGATTGCGCTGCAAGTGTTGAATTAACAGGTGAAAGGGAGGATTGGGGTTGTTCCTGCTGGCCCTCCCCATTGTCCACATGTTTAAATTTTGCATAGAGTCCTATGTACATATGCCTGAAATGTCCTGCAGTAATGAAGGATACAGCTCATTCACAGGGAGCACACAAATTAGCCCCAGTGCAAAGAGAACCACCTAGAATACAGAGATGTTATGGGGAAGGCCAGTGGGCACAATCCCTATCCCCCCTCCATTCATTCATTTCTACATCAAGTGACCATTTGTACAGGGCTAGAGTCAGCTCTCTAGGATGGTTCACAGGTGCATGTCCAACCCTTGATTTCTTTACACTTCAATCAACCAATCCTTGATTGGCATAAATTTCTTTACACTTGATTACTGTACACTTGAGCCCTTTTCAGAAGTAAATTGAATGCATGGTCTTGTTGTGCCTGACTTCCATTATAAGGTCTGAAAGAGCCCTCTGTGAGTACAGTCCTAAGGACAGAAGGCTCAGGACCAGGAGCTCTTCTTTCTCAGAGTTCCCGATCATTTGGAGAGAACCCTCCATGTGAAGAGTTGCACTCGTGGAGGCTGTTTCAGAATTTATACTGAACACAAGGAGTTTGGGCATTCAAGATCCTGCTCTTCCCCACTTCCATTTATTAACACAGCATAACATTTAACTGAAACTTCATCCAGACAAGACAAAGATGTTGTTGGTGGGTGGTTCGTCTCACCTGGGATGCACCTCACCTGGTCTGGATGGGGTTACATTCCTCTGAAGGATCGGGTTTGCAGTCTGAAGTTGCTTTTAAATCTGTCCTTGTCTTCGGAGGTCCTGATAGTGCCTTAACACAAATGACATTGTGGAATTGGAAGACAGCGCTTCTTAACTTTGCCCATCACTAAATTCCACCTGAACAAGCAATCAGTGGCGTCGCTACCATGTGGCGGGGTGGCAGGACGCCGAGGGTGATGCGCCCGACATTGCGAGCTGCGTCACCCCCAAACCGCTGGCCATCACAATGCCGCTGAGGGCAAAAGGCTTCAAGCGGCGTTGTGCGCATGTGCGAAGAACGCCACTGTTGGCCTAGTCAGAAGCTGCCAGCAGAGAAAGATGCGTCGTCACCCTCTCCCGGCTCGTACCGGGCGGCAGCAGGTGGTGACGTGGTGGCCCAGTGGGTGACGCGGGGGTGAGGGGGCGCCGCGCTGGCAGCGGGGGGTGACGCGCCGACCTCGCGCCGGGGGTGGTGGTGGAACGCACCACCCAGTGACGCCGCTGCAAGCAATATAACTTGTTTATGCCTCATTGTGGCCAGATTATCTCTGTCCAGAAGAGGTTGCAGCTGGTTAACATTAAATAACATTCCTAAAATTGTCCAAGTAGCAAAGTTATTCTTTTAAGGAATGAATACTGAGATTTTTGGGACTTGGAAAAAAGTGTTAATACATTCTGTAATGAAATGACTTAAATTATGCAATTTATGTTCATGAAGAAATTTAGGCTCCCTAGAACTCGGTGACTGCTCAAGACTAGTACCTAGTTTCCAGCCTCTGCAAGAGTGTGACAGGTTTGGTGTTATTTCCAGAGATTACAATCAGGTTTCCGATAACACACCCAGCTACTCCTTGCCTCCCCCCCCTTAGCTACTGGGGGATGGTTTACAGAAGGGAAATACAGGGGGGCCGCCGTATCCGTGGGGGATACGTTCCAGCCCCCACCGTGGATAGCTGAAACCGCGGAAATGGGCGAATGCCCATTTCCGTGGTTTTGGGGGGGCGACCCCCGCGGGCCTGCGCGACCCCCCGCAGGCCTGCGCGACCCCCCTGCACCCTCCACAACCCCCCCAAGCACTTACGTTTAACGGAGTAACCTCCGTGTTTTTCTTCAAAAGCCTCGAGACTCTAGCTATCGCCTAAGTCTTGTTGCTCAGGCCTGCAAACCAGCTACAGCCTCGTAACTTTTAAAGAAAAACACGGAGGTTTCTCCAGCTAAAGGTAAGTGGGGGGGAGGACGCGACCCCCCCGCGCATTCCACAGCCCCCCCAGGCATGTACCTTCAGCCGGAGAAACCTCCGTGTTTTTCTTCAAAAGGTACGAGGCTGTAGCTGGTTTGCAGGCCTGAGCAACAAGACTTAGGTGATAGCTAGAGTCTCGAGACTCTAGCTATCACCTAAGTCTTGTTGGTCAAGTCTGCAAACCAGCTACAGCCTCGTAACTTTTGAAGAAAAACACGGAGGTTTCTCCACTCCAGCTAAAGGTAAGGGGGGGATGTGACTCCCCACACCTTCCACAGCCCCCACAGCCCCAGGCACTTATGTTTAGAAGAGAAACCTCCATTTTTTTCTTCAAAAGTCCCTGCAAAGAAGCTGCAAACTTGGGACTTTTGAAGAAAAAAACCGAGGTTTCTCCTAAAAGTAAGTGCGGGGGGAGGGCTGTGGAGGGGGGGATGATTCCTCATCCGTGGATAACTGAAACCGTGGATGAGGAATCAGTGGATACGGGGGCCCCCCTGTACAATCGGACTTCGCTATCCATGGGGAATCCGTTCTGGATCCCTCCCCCACGGATAGCAAGGATCCGTGGATACCAGAGTCCACTTTAAAAAAAATGCCGTAAAAAGCAAAAAAAAAAAAAACGTAAAAACCGCAGGGTTTTTACCTATTAGTAGCAAACCGCTGTGTGCTCTTGCTTATACAGGCTGAAATTGCGCTCTGGAAGCCACTTCCAGGTTGCGCAACTCTCCCTTCCTCTCCCAAAATAGCTCCAGAATGCTCCATTCTGGGGTGACCTTGGGAGAGGGGAAGGGGGAGTCATACAATCCAAAAGAGGCTTCCAGAGCGCGATTTCAGCCTGTATAAGCAAGAACATGCAGTAGTTTGCTTCTAAAAGGTAACACCCCTCCAGTAACCTTTTTTTCCCCTTTTAACAGTGTTTTTAAGGTGAACCTCGCAGGTTCGGGAGTCAAATCTGCGGATTCCAAACCCGCGGATAGAAAGGATCCACTGTAGTGTGGGAGAAGGGCTAAAACACCTCCCCTAAAGCCATGCCCACAGTCAAGTCTGGGACCCACTGCCCCTGCCTTTTACAGAAATGTAGAGAGGCAGGAGATCCTATCTCTAGCACCTCATCTAGAGAAAATAGGGGGAGGAGAGAGAGTGAGAGCGAGAGCGAGAGCGAGAGCAAGAGAGAGAGAGAGAGAGAGAGAGAGAGAGAGAGAGAGAGAGGATTATCATTGTGTGAGAGCATCAGAGATGGATCTCATGTATATATGAGAGAATTGTCTCACTTCTGTTTTGCGTAGATGTTAAGCTCTTTATGTGGCAGTTCTATAGTAGCACTTTGGAGAGAAGCTGAACTCAGTGGCAGAATACTGTACACGGTTTGCACACAGAAGGTGCCAGGTTCAATCTCTGGCATCCTAGGACTGGATGGAACCCTGAAGAGCTGCTGCCAGTCCATTCACAAAGCAAATTGCTTCATCAGAGGTATGTGGCTTGGTTCACTTCCTTGAGTAATCTGAGCATTGTTCAGAAATTACTCGTGTAGAAAGAAATTACACGTGTTGGAAGGGCAGTGAGAATGCTCTGACAAGTCCCTGCTTCTGTCCTGACACACTCAAGAGGCTCTACCTGCTGCTGACCACGGTTACAGTGTTTGTCTGCAATGGGAAGTGCTCTACCTGGAGATCTGCAGATGAACTCTATGCCTATGGTGGGCAAGGTGCCTGAAGACTGCCAGAAGCTAAGCAGGAACAGTCAGTTTTCATGCTGGAAGGGAGACCAGGAAGTCACTGATAAGCTGTCTGTCATGACTCTCGGTGGCAGAGAGGAGTCGCTGTTGTGTGGTGCGGTGAGAGAACAGACTGGAATGCTGAGAATGTCAGTGACAGAGCGATGACAACTGGAAAAAGGTTTCCCTATTCAGCATGATCTGTGGCATCCTGCAGAGAGCCTGAGGCTTGTGTTCAGAGCAGCTAGTGAAGATGACTACATCGTGGAGGAAACCAGCTGGACTATATAGGGTTCTATACAGAACAATATTGTAAAGATCCTTATCGGATCTAGATAAGCCTGCCTATGTAAACCGCCTTGAATAACATCTGAAGAGCAGTCTGAGGATAAGAAAGGCGGTATATAAATACAGAAATAAATAAATGTCTGAATATGGCTTGGCGTGGGTTTTGAATTGTCTGCCATGGACCCACTGGTTCAGAGGCTTGGCTCGCTTGTTTGAGTAATCTACTTTGTAAAGGTTTTAAGTTCTCTGCTGCTGATTGTCCTAAGACTGGTCTCACTTAATTGTATTATGCTCTGTTATTCATGCTGGGCAAGAGGTCTGGCTCAGTCAGGAGAGCTGCAGCCTTACGTGCCTGAAGATCAAAGCCAAGGACGGCGGTTTGAGATTCCGTCGCCGCTGACAAAGCTGCAAAAATGCCCTCTATGAGAGAGAGAGAGAGAGAGAGAGAGAGAGAGAAGAAGCTGCAGCTGTGAGGGGGAGTTGCCTGTTAGTCAACGCATGTGAGGGGAATGCCAGAGAGAGGCCAGACCGTGAAAGGAAACACCTGGAAAGAAGCGTCCTATGAAAGATTAGGACATTTATTGTATTGTAAAAAGAGTTTGGTTTAGAATTGCCTGCCTATTGTAAACCGCCTTGAATTAAAGTCATAGGAGAAATCCAATGACAAGAAAGGCGGTATATAAATACTGGAATTATTATTATTATTATTATTATTATTATTATTATTATTATTATGGTTTGTATTGACATAGTTTGGAGTGTCTATCTGATTAGCAATTTGGCTGATATACAGTACTATGTACATATAGCTTGGCGACAGGAGACTTTTAAGCATATGCATAATTGTACACCTGAATCAAATTTATACGATGAAATGGTGGCACTTCAGTGCATTGTGGACTGAAGATGTCTTAGCAGCATTTGCGCATGTTCACAAGAACTTATACTCTCCTAAAATCAGTGGCATTTTCCTTTGACAATCTGCTTTTAAGATTTTCAAAAGGTGAGACTGAGAGAATGTGCAGATGTAAAGAGATTGAACTCGGTGGGATTTGCTTCTGAGTAAACATGCATGAGGTGCACAAGCCAAAGGAACTACTACAGTATAGAGAGAACGGTTCTCCTAAAGCTGTGTTTATTGATCCTGTTTGTATTCTGCTTCATCTCTGTAAATATATCCTTGACAATACTAGCATAACTTGGGTTCATTTCTCTAATAAGAACCGGTGTCTGAAAGCTGATCGTTTCCGATTCTGGACTCTGAGCTTTATATACTTCAAAAAATGGGAAGTTTTTATGAATTGAAAGTAGCTTCTCAACTCATATCATGCATCGGTTTTTTTCCTTGGATGGGAGGTCTGTCTTTTCAAACTTGGTTTTGCTTGATGCAGAAGAAGGAAGAGTTTCAAGCAAGTGAGAAGCAAGAGGATTCAGTGGCTGTATTGTCCTGTTCACCATGTTTCTGGAGCAATATGCTTGGCAGGCTTTGAGTTCAGACAAATACCTGAAGATGCTTAGAAAGTTCAGCTCCAACATCAAATTCTAAGAGTGTTGCTTGTTTAGCACATGTTCCAACTGTTCTTATTTTCTGGTACCAGGTGGATGTCTTGTTTCATATTTTCTTGGTGTGAGTTGTTAGAGTTGTTGACAGTCTTCAGGATTTAATTCCCTTCCCAGGATCTCTAGAAATTACCGTAAATCTCCAAGTGGGGTAGCGAATGCGTCTTGTGTCTATTTTACGTGCAAGTAAACATATGGGAATGAACACTAAGGCACCATGCACTACAGCCTTCCATTTCACACTTTGGGGAGGCTCTTTTCAAACTGTGGATAATATTGTAGGACAATGATTTTTCCCCCCAGGATATACAGTACCGTATTTCTTAGAATCTAAGGCGCCATCGATTCTAAGGCGCACCCAGAGGCGAAACTAGGGCGAAACTAGGGTGGAGCGGGCGGAGCACTCGAGTCGGACTCGGAGACTTGAGTCCGAATCGGACTCGGAGACTCGGGTCGGACTTGGAGACTCGAGTCTCCGAGTCTGACCGGCCCCCTCAATCGGGAGAGCCGGCTCGGGGACGTCTTCCCCAGCCGGCTGCCCGGGCCTTCTAAAGTAGGCCCGCTGCGAGAACGGTAGCCCTTTTCCCTCAGTAACAGTCTGAGCATGCGCAAAAAGAACGGTATAAATACCGTTCTCGCAGCGGGCCTACTTTAGAAGGCCCCGGGCAGCCGGCCGGGGAAGACGTCCCCAGCCGGCTCTCCCGATTGAGGGGGGGAGGTCGCCGCCGCCCGGAGCGTGCCGCCGCCGCCCAGAGCGTGCCGCCGCCGCCCCCCTCTGGAGCACCGCCGCGGCCTATCGGCCGCAGCGAAATGTTATTATACGGGCGCCTCCCACCCCTTGCTCCGAGCGCCCACGGAGGAAAATACGCCTCTGGGCGCACCTTTACTTTTAGTACCACCAGCAGGGGAAAAAAAAATCAATTGATTGTAAGACTCACCTCCCTTCATTGAATCTACCCCGCTCAGCACCAACTCTCCCCAGCATGTCTCCTGCAGCTGAGGATGACTGAGTGCACTGCCTTTGCATAGCATTTCTGGCCCTGCCAGAAAGTGCCATTTCCTTCGTTACCTGGGCTTGGGGGAGCTTCAGGGAGGCCTGCGCAACCCTCTGCAGGCCTCCCTGATCTTCAGTTCGGCGAAAAACAGCGATTTTTGGGCATTTCTGGTTTTCGCGAAAACCGGAAATGGCTGAAAATCACCGTTTTTTGCTGAACTGAAGATCGGGGAGGCCTGCAGAGGGTTGTGCAGGTCTCCCTGATGCTCCCCCAAGCCCCATTAAGTAAGAAGATGGCATTTTGGGGTGCTTTTTGGAGACCTTCGATTCTAAGACGCACCCCATTTTTTGAAATGCTTAATTGGGAAAAAATATGCGTCTTAGAATTGAAGAAATACAGTATTTAGCCAAAAGAAGAAACATCGGATTTTAAATCAGTGTGGGACACGCTATTGCACAAGTTTCCTATTTTTCCAGAAAAAAATTCATCTTCCCAAAATTGGGAGGGAAAAACAGTTTAAAAATAAAAACAACTCTTGGATCTTCACATCCTTGGTTCAGCTACTTGGACTTTGGACTCAGTTCTTTTACTGCTGGGCTCTGCCATGGAGGAGTGTGTGGTAGTCTTCTAGGGCAAGAGTTCTCAGTCCCTTCTCAGTCGAGTACCACCTCTGGCACCACTCTCCTGCTGTGTACCAGTGGAAGTGACTTCCAGGTTTTCAGAGGCCAGCAGGAGCCTCTTGGGAGTGAAAACGCATCGCCGAAAGCACTGCATTGGAGCGGGGTTCCGGTAGACCAGAGATCTGAGTACCTCCAGCAGTCGGCCAAAGTACCACTGGTGGTACTAGTACCACTGGTTGAGAACCCCTGTTCTAGGGCACTTCCCAGGAGACAAATGGAAGGTCCAGTTCTGCCGTTCCAAACAAAAGAGCAAAAGATCAGGCTCCATTTATTTACTGTATAGCAGGCCTGGCCAAATCCAGAGCCCTCATAGTGCCTGCTATTCATGTGTGACATTGTGCAGCCTTAAACAATAAGGCTTCTGAGGCTCAAGTTTGTGGAGTTCCCAAAATTTCACACGGACAGGTCCCAGCCTCAGACCCTGAAGCCCTGCACTCCTTTTTCACTGGCCCACCTTAAAATATGAGGCTGTTTAGGAATGCATCGTGAGGGAAAACAAGAGAGTGTATGATATCAGGAAAGGGGGCAATGCAGCCAGAAGCTGCCAGTAAAATGGCTCGGGCAGAAGGTCCAGCAGGTTTAACGGGGCCCTGGCTATGCCAAGAATCAGCCCAGAGTGGTGCTTTATCTGTGTCTGGCTGCTGCTGTGCTTAGGTTATTGGACCCTGCCTGTCTGTTTGACGGCACAATAGCACTTGAGTGGTTTTTCAAAGGACTTTGTTCTCAGAGACTGTTCATTGTGTGGAAGAGCCTGTCTGCTTGCCAGGTTGGCTACAGGAGAATCTTGTTTATATTTCCTGGATGACGAGTAAATAAAACAGAGGCACAATTGTACCATTGATGCATCAGGCACAGAGAGGAAAAGGAATCCTCGCTCTTGTATTAGCATTCCTAAGCCAGGAATGACTTTTCCACACCATTGCTCCAGAAGCTCAATGCTCTGGAGGGGTGAAAGGTCCTGTCTGTGTTCACAGGGCACTTCCCAAGGCGGCTGAGGTTTTCTGGATAAGTAGGTTCTACTCGCATCACATGCTGTTTGATCCCAGGCTCGATCTGTGTGTGCTTGTGCATTTGTGTGTGTGTCTGTGTTGCTGTCATTGCTGCCATCTACCCAGACTTGGAGAAAACTATCAGCTCGTTCATCGTCTTCAAAGAAACTCTTGAAGGTAGAAAAGTAAATGAAGGAGACAGACTTCATCAAGCTGAGAGGTGGGTTCATATGTTCTGCTCAATTTCATAGGATAGACAACTTGTCCAGCTCTGAAGGCCAAACTAGATGAGAAGGCAGGAGATCCAGGACTGGACGTCCTGCATTTTTAAGAAAGTTAAATGCAGCTACAGGGGGTAGGGTGCTGAATTGGACCAGGGCTGTGGCGGGGGGGGGGGGGGGCTGGCACATTTTTCCTGATGAAAATGCTGCCGATAAGCTGCTATTTTCCCCTTGGGTGGAGTGCAGTTCACGTTACCTATACATCCCCCACATGCACATGACAAATGGCATCCACAGGGGAGCCTTTTTGATGGAGAACATTGCATGAGGAAAAGAGTCCTCCCTTTCCCAGCATCAGAGCTCTTTTTTTCATTTGGGTCTCCCTGTGACTGCTCTTAACTTTGGGAAAATGCGGAACAGTCATAATCCAGCCCCCCCCCCCCCGGCCCATCTCATCTAGTTATGTCCTGAGTGCTGCCGCGGAAATATAACAGGAGCAGGCAGTTGTGGCTGATTTGCATAATTGTATGGAATGGCTTTAGCTCAGACGTTCCGAACCTGTGGTACACGTTGGGAAACGATGGGCGGGGGTACGCCAGAGGCTGTCCTGAATCAGTTGCAATCAGCTGATCATCGCAATGCTGTGATTTTTAAAATTAATTTATTCAGCTCAGGGCCGACTGGCCTACCGCCGCAGCTCTGCCCCCAAGCCCGGAGCTTACCGGCTTGCCGCAGCACCGCCCCCCAAGTCCGGCTTCCCAGGGCCATCAGAATTCTAAGACCGAGAAGCCTCCACCCCCTCGGAGACGGAGCCCGGCCTCCCATCGTTGCTGCCAGCAGGTTGGTGCGGGGAGCCATGCGAAGGACTGCGGTGGGATCGCGCGCCCCCAGAGGGCGGAGAGGAAAATGCAGTTTTGGTGCTGGAGAGGGTGGAGAGGAAGACGCAGCCAAGCAGCTCCTTGCACGGCGGCAGTACTTGCACGGCGGCTTCTGCTGAGGGCGGGCA